>PVJX010008223.1:0-16594 GCA_004027295.1 Dolichotis patagonum | reverse complement strand
CCGTCTTCTCTTGCTGTAACAATACCTGAGAGCCAGCATAGCAAGGACCTTGTGCTCTCATCTGCCCTGTGGTCCTGTGCACGGGGAGGGGAGCAGGAAACCGCTCCTGGGCCAGCATGGGCCTTGGGGTCACTGAGGCCAAGTAATTCATAAAGAAAAGAGTCCCTCTGTGGCTTTAATTCCCTTGTGGCCCCAGAGACAAAGTTCAAGATCAGGTGGCTATCTCTGGCTGTCAGGTGACTGTCCATCTGTGGTGTCACGACATGGTGCAATTCTCGCTTGACAGGGTGCAGGTGAGAGCAGCATGTGGCTCGTGGGGACGGGGAAGGGGAAGGAGCCTCCGGATGCTTTGCAAGGATTGGCTCTTGTGTTAAGTAACCCCCTCTTCAGCTATAATGTGCCCAGGGCAGCATGGGCACTCAGAGATCCTGCAGCAGCGTGCCGGCCACGCCCACCCCTCTGAGTCCGGCCCTTGTGTTTTTAGCTTGCTTGTCCTGGGTCTTCTGAACATTGCAAATCTGTCTAGAATCCCATAAGGAGTCTTCTTCCGGGAGAAACCCATCCAGAGTAATTGCTGCTTCCTAACCACGCGCACCTTTTCTTCTCTTTCTTCTCAGGTTTCTGTGTTTTGACGTCTGATTACAACCCACTTCACACTCAGAATTCTCCATGTACTAAGCACTAATTGCTTCACGTGTCCTGAAATGGAGACATCAAAATGCCACTTACTACAGTAATTGGGATTTGTTTCCCCCCCAGCCAACTTGCTGTGCAGGCAGGTTTAATTCTGTTTTCACTGGTTCAGCCGCTGACTTAGGCATTATCAAGGGCTTCCCAGGAGCCAGGTGCAGCGTGGATACATGGACTCCACAGCTTCTGTCTCTGCATGTGGACCCGGAAGACCGTGGCACCGTGTTAGCTTCCATCAGTCATGGATACCTGAGACTGTCAGCATGCAAGGAGGGAAGGCTTATTTCCTGACAGTGTGGAGGTGTTAGTCAGCCCACTGCCTTAGGTTAGTCAGCCAGCACATCCTGTGTAGTGTGTGTGGTGGACCAGCCAGTGGCACCGCTGGGAGGTGGCCAGGAAGTGACAGAGAAAGTAGGGGACTGTCTGGGGTCCTCCAACCCCCTTCAAGGGCTCACCTTCAATGACCTGGATCTCCCACTGGGCCCCACTGTTTAAAGTTCTAGCGTCTCCCAATACTGGAAACTGAGCCTCCCACAGGCAAGCCTCTGGGGAAATGGGTGATGTGTGGAAGGGCCTGGGTGGGGGCTCCGTGGACGGTGGTCTGGGACGTTACAAAGACTGGTCAGCTCTATGGGAGGGTAAAGTGGGGGCCTTTTCCAGCCGTGTGCCTGACAAAGTGCCATGTCGGGGTGAAGGACCCCTAAGATGAGAGGAGGGGTGGGAATGAAATTGGATTCTCCAAGTAAGATTGGTTTTGAATGCCAGGCCCAAATTGTTCCATAGGACTTTATATAGGATGCAGCCTTGTGTTTTAGAAAGATTTTGGCAGCAGGGCAGGATGGAAGGCTGAGGTGGCAGAGGGGAGACAGGTCCAAGGTGGCTGGCAAGGTTGGGTGGTCTGAGGTACCACATGGGTGTTTCCTAATCCTTACAGAGGGGATACCCATGGGGGCTGCTGCCCCTGAGGGCTCCCAGTCCTCAGCTCTGGCTTATCCAGATCTAGAATGCTGTCTCCCGGGCAGTTTGATCTTTTAGACGCCGGATCTGTGGCTACCACCACTGTGTTCAGGGTGTAATCCAGCTTATGGTCCCTCAGAATGTCAGTTTTGTTTATTCTAGGGAGTGTACTTTTCCTCTAGATTTTGTATATCAACGTGATCTGTGCAACACAGGACATGATATTTTAAAACAGCAGCTCCTTAAACCACTACTGGGATGGTCAAAGTGACAGCATTTCCCAAGAAGTACTGTTGTCCTGGGCAGAGAGGTGTCCACTCCGGGGTGGGCCCAAAGAGCAGGTGTGCTCCTGGCTGAGAGTTGAAGCTGAACCTGGCAGAGCTGTTGAAGGGGGTGTGAGCATCCCTGGTATGGGGAACCTCCTTCTAAAAGTACTGGGTTTTGGGTTGCTTGTCTCTCCTTTTGCAACTGGACTTCAGGTTCTTCTTGTTGCCAACAAAGAATTGAATGAAGTGGCAGTGGCAAAGTTTCTTTGAAATTGAATGAAATTGAATTGAATGAAGAAAGCAGTGGCAAAGTTTCTTTGAAAAAGTAAAAGTGAAGCGTGAGGGAGAAACTGCAGAGTGAGCTGGACCTGAGTAAAAGAGAAAAAAGCAAGATAAAAGTAGACCCTGGAGGAAGCAGGGTGGGCATTATGAGGAAAGCCATGATAGCAAGCACTTCTTGGGGTCTTTGTTCTTCTACGCTGCCCAAATCTCGAGGAAACACGTGAGAACTTGTACATCCGGGTTCTGAGAGGCGGTGCTAGGATCCCGTGCCTCAGGCTGATGTCAGGTGCAGGCCGCCCCATGGGAAACCCGCTCGAGTTCTCGCGGGACCCTCATACAGGACTCTGGGAACTGTTGTGCACGTGTGTTTCAGAATCTTGTAATTAATCAGTCACACTCATTTTCCTGGTCAGTGCCCTCGTTGCCAGTGTCATTCCTGCACAGTGGACAGATGGCTCAGCACCCAGGGCAGTGCCTGTGAGTTAGCGGGTGGGTGCTGGTGTTAGTATTAGCTTGTGGAGGGCAGGGGCCGAGGGCAGCATAGCTGTGACCCCATCTGTCTGGGACCGTTTGTTAGGGACTTCTCTGTGAGTGCATTTTCTGATTACAGGGAAGGTCTTTTTCTTTTATTTTTTAGAGGTATAAAGAGATTTATTGGGGGGAAATTTAAAAGTGCAAACTCAGGCACCGTACAGTTTGGAGCTGAAAATGTTTATGTGGTTTTGGCCATAGAAACCTGTGGAATTTGTGAATCTCTAGGAAGTTCTGTCCTGGTCTTTGTTTATAGTAAACAGGCTCATTTTACAGGTGACAAGTGAGTCCCATCATTTTTTTTAAAATGATGATCTAAGATGTTTTGCATAAAAACATTTTTTAACTCAATCGTTTTTATTAAGTTTATTGGTACAATTTAGATATACATGATTGTATTCATCATAGGGATTTTGTATTTGAACATGATATATCTTGATTCCTCTTTTTTCCAATCCCTTCCTCTCCCTCCAACCCTTCTTCCCCTTACTGCAAAGCTTTGTTTCTATTTTATCCTTTTTCTATTATTTTCTTTTTTTCTCTTCATTTCCCTCCCCCCTCTCTAGTCCTCTTTCTTTTTGAACAATTTCTTCCTATTTTGTATTATCTATTATACATTTTGGTCCTTACTTTTTCTCACACTAGGGAGACAGTATGATATTTACACACGTGTGTCTGATTTGTTTCACTTAAAACAATGGTCTCAAGGTGCAACCATTTACCTAGAAATGTCTCAAGTTTATCCTTCTTTATAGCTGAGTAGAATTCCATTGTTTAAAAAAAAACTTTTTAAAATCCATTCCTTGGTTGATGAGCATTTAGGTTGTTTCCCAGATCTAGCAATTACAAACTGTGCTGCACATGGGTGCACATATATCACTGTGGTATATTTTTAATTCTTCTGGGAAGATACCCAGCAGGGGAATAGCTGGGTCAACTGGGACCTCTAATTCTAGTTTTTTGAGAAATCTCCATACTGATTTCCATAGTGGTTGTATCAGTCTACACTGCCACTAACAGTAGAGAAGAGTTTCTTTTCCCACAGCTCCTCCAACGTTTGTTATTGGTTGATTTCTTGCTGATAATCATTCTTTCTGGAGTCAGATGGAATCTCTGTTGTTTTAATTTTGCATCTCTCAAATGACCAATGCTGTTGAACATTTTTTCATATTTATTGTTTTTATTTCTTCATCTGAGAAGTGTGTATTCATCTCAGATGCCCATTTTTGGATTGAGTCTTTACATTTGGGGGGTTTTGATTTTTTCAACGAATTATGTTCTAGAAAATAGTCCTTTGTCTGACGGACAACTGACTAAAAGTTTTCCCTCTCTCTGTGTTGTCTTTTTACTCTATTGATGATTTCTTTTGTTGTGCAAAAGCTTTTTAATAGGATCATATCCCAGTTGTTGACTCTTTATAGTATTTCCCAAGCAATCAGGGTTTTATATATTCATGAAATCTTTGCCTAAGCATATGTCTGCAAGACTTGTACCTATTCTCTCTTCCAGCAGATTTAGTGTTTGTTTTAATATTTAGATCTATGAGCAGTTTTGATTTTAGTATGGTGCATGGTGTAAGACATGAGTGTAGTTTTCATCATTTGCATGTGGAAAGCTAGTTTTTCCAGCACCGTTTATTAAAAGGCTGTTTTTCTTCCAGTGAGTGTGTTTGGCCTCTTGGTCAAAGATAAGGTGACTGAGTATGTTTAGAGTTGTTTCTTTATCTTCTAATCTGTTCCAGTGATACTTGGGTCTTTTTTTCTTTTTTACCAGTACATGGTATTTTTATCATGATAGCTTTGTAATACAATGTCAAGTCAGGGATTGTGATGCCCCCTGACTCGCTTTTGTTGCCTAGAATTATTTATGCTATTCTAGGTCTCTTCTGGTTCCAAGTGAATTTTAGGATTGTTTCCTCTAGTTCTGTGAGGTATGCTAATAGTATTTTAATTGGGATTGCATTGAATCTGTATAACAATTTCGGGAGTATGGCCATTTTGGTTTTTCCTAGTCATGAGTAAGGGATCTCTTTATATTTATGATATTCTTTTCTTAGTTAGTTTTTTAGAGAACTGCAATTTTTAACATATAGATCTTTTACTTCCTTTGTTAGATTTATTCCTAAATATTTCATTATTTTGATGCTACTGTGGAAAGTGTTGTTTCCCTAATTTCTCTCTCAGTGTGCTTGTTGTTTGTGTACAGGACTGTTATTGGCTTTTGAGTGTTGACTTTGTATCCAGCTATGATACTGAATTTGGCTATTTAGCCTGCAGGTATTTGGTGAGGGTTTTGGAATCTTCCATTTAGAGTATCGTGTCATTTGCAAATAATGATAATTTAATCTCTTCCTTTCCTATCCTTATTCCTTTTATTTCATTTTCTTGTCTAGTTGCTCTATCTAATGTTTCCAGAACAACACTGAATAGCAGTGGTGGTAGTGAACATCCTTGTCTTGTTCCTGATTTTAGTGTGAAAGCTTTCAATTTTTGACCATTTGTTATGATGTTGGCTGTTGGTTTGTCATAGATAGCTTTTATCAGCTTGAGATAAATACATCTATTTCAATTTTCTGTAGATTTTTTTTTTTATTGTGGATGGGTGTAGGACTTTTTCAAATGCTTTTTCTGTGTCTATTGAGAAGATCATGTGAGTTTTGTTTTTGGCTCTTTTGATAGGGTGTAGTATTATATTTATTGATTTATATATGTTGAACCATTCCTGCATTTTGGAGGTGACTCCTACTTGGTAATGGTATATAATCTTCTTGATGATTTGCTGCATGCTGTTTTCCATCATCTTATTGAGGATTTTTGTTTGGGTATTTCTCTGGTTTTGATATCAGAGTAATTCTTGTTTCCAGGAATTATTTTGGGAGTATTGCTTCTGTTTCAATTTCATTAAAGTGTTTTAGTAACAGTTACTGTGTCAGTTACTTTTCTGTTGTTGATGAGACAAAATACCTGACATCCAAAATTAAGGAAGGAAAGGCTTATTTAGCTAACAGTTTGGGAATTTCAGTTCATAGTCAACTGGCTCAAAGAAAGGCAGGGTGGCATAACAGAAGAGCAACAGTTCATGGTGGTGGCAGATATGAAAAGCAACAGGACCAAAGAGGGAGGAGTGTGAAGACAAGAATCTTTCTGTTCCCTATACTGTATGTAGGCTACTTACCCTAGGGTGGGTTTATCAGTCATGCCCATAATCTCAGCATTGGACAATGAATCCATCACAAACTGTCCCCATGACTGCATGCGCCTTTGGGGGGACATCCAGACACAAACTATAACAATGGTATTATATCTTCTTTAAATTTCTTGTAGAATTAAGCAGTGAATCCATGAGAACCTGCACTTTTCTTTGTTGGTAAGTTTTCAGTTACATTTTCAATTTCATTGACTAATATTGAATTATTTAAAATTTTCATTTCTTCTTGATTCAGTTTTGGCAATTCATGTATACCTAGGGATCTGTCCATTTCTTCTGTGTTTTCTGTCTTATTAGAGTATAGATTCTCCAAGTGATACTAATTATTATCTGGATTTCCACAGGATCAGTTGTGATTTCACCCTTTTCATTCCTAATTACGTGAATTTGAGTTTTTTCTTTCCTCTTTTTGATAAAGTTGGCTAAGAGTTTATCAATTTTATTTAATCCTTCAAAGAAACAATTCTTTGATTTGTTGATTCTTTGTATTATTTTCTTTGTCTCAATTGCATTAATTTCTGCTCTGATCTTCATAATTTCCTCCTCCCTTGTACAAGCTTTGAGTTTTATTTGTTCTTCTTTTTTAGAAGTTTGAAGTTGAATATTAGGTTGTTTTGTGATCTCATTCTGTGTTCCTGATGTGAAAACTCAGTGCTATACATTTACCTCTTCGAACTGCTTTCATTTCATCTGATAAGTTCTGGTATGTTGTATCACCTTACCATTGAATTGTAGGTACTGTTTAATTTCTTCTTTAATTTTGTCTGTGACCCACGGGTTGTTCAGGAGGGTGTTAGGTAACTTCCAAGTGTTTCTGTAGTTTTTGTGGCTTCTTTTGCCACTGACTTCCATTTTCATTGCACCATGATTAGACAGTGTGCATGGGATAATTTCAATTTCTTTGCATTTAATTAAGCATGTTCTATGGGCTTATATGTAGTCTGTTTGGAGAATGTCCTGTGTACAACTGAGAAGAATGCATATTCTAATGTCCTGGGGTGGAACACTCTTGTGACATCTACTAAGTCCATTTGGCCATAGGTTTGGTTTAGTTCTGATATTTATTTGTTGATTTTTTTTTTTTTTTTGGTCTAATAGTGTGTGTTTTGCAACAGTGGGGTATAAAGCTTCTCCATTACAAATGGTTTTGTGGGACACATCAACCTGGGTTAGAGATTCTTTTGTTTTAGGACTTTAAATAATTCACCCTAAGCTCTCCTTGATTGGAAGGTTCGTGCTGAGAAGTCTGCTGTGATTCTGAGGAGTTTTCCTTTATAGGTGATACGTTTCTTTTCTCTAAGAGCTTTTAATATTCTGTTCTTGTGCTGAATTTCTGGAATCTTGACTGTTATATGCTTTGGTGTAGATTTATTTTGGTCATGGCTATTCAGAATTATCTGTCTCAGTTATTTGTATGTCAAATTCTTTAGCCATGTTTGGGAAGTTTTCTGCCATTACTTCTGTGAAGAGGTCTGTTATGGCATTTGTGCTATCCTTGGCTTTCTCACTGTCTCTGATCAATCTTACGTTGTTCTTCTTTGTTTTATCTTGCAGCTTTTGGATTGATTTTTCATGGTCCCTTGTTGTTTTTAAGATATCTTTCTTTTCATGGTTGATAATTACAATCCTGTTTTCTAGCTCGATAATCTATCCTTTCCGTCATTCAATCTATTGTGTATACTTTAAGAGGAATTTTTAATCTCCTGAATATCTGTTTGGATCTGTTTAATGATTTCCATTGTTTTCCTAAGCCCCTCTATTTTTCTATCTGTATCTGTATCATGTTGATCATGTTTTTCATTTTGATTATCACTTTTTTCTGAGTTATTATTTTTTGTAGCCTCATCTATTTGTTTTTTTAACTTCTGCTGTTGTCATTTCAGAAATTTCCAGTGGTTAGCTTCTGATTTCCTCCATCTCATTGTGCTCTGGCATTGTCCTGGGTGGGCTGGAGGTCTGGGGCTGCATTTTGGTTCTGTGTCTTGTCATTTTCTATTTTTCATTGTATTTCATTTTTTGTTTTGGTGCTTGTAGGTTTTTTAAAATTTTATTTTAAAGAGGATAAAACTAAACATAACAAAACAGAACAAAGCAGATCAGAAGAAAACAATGTAAGAACAACAGATTTTAAAGCAAGACAACAGGAGATCATCATTGTCTATCATATTGTCTCTTGTTTTCTTCTAAATAGTTATCCATATCTTCACAATGAATTCATACAAAACAAAATAGTATTAAACTGATCAGAACAGGAGATGAAGGCATTTTAGGCCTTCAAAAGCAGACAATAGGGAAATCAACAATGGCTTCCATAATGTCTCTCGTTCTCTTCAAGATAGTTTTCCATTCCTTCATGTATGTTGAAATTGAACAATACAAAACAGACAAAAATTACTCTGAACAAAGAATAATAGTATTGCTGGATTTCACAGCATGATGCTATGAAATCAGCACTGGGTACTGTAGTGTCTCTTTTTCTTCAAAGTAGCTGTACACTTCATTGTGCATTATATAATTGATTCTCATAAACTGCTTAGGAGAAGTTCTACACATGTATGAGACTCTACACGTATACCTATTCTTTCTATATTAGAGGGAAAAACAAAACAAAATCCTGGAAAAACATGAAATAAAAAAGATAAATAAAAAACAATAGCAAAGAGCCCAAAATACACAATATAGCCCACTATATTTTGGGCCCACTCACAATATAGGCCAAAACAAGGTGTTAGGAGCATAGCTAGGGTTGTTATTTTACATAATGATCTTCAAGAATGCCTCAGATCATCATATAATAATATGCACAATTGTTCCAATCCTATGAATGTTAACTATTTTGTTTCAAGAACTTATAAAATTTGTAACACAATCATTTTAGCTATCCTAAGTGTGTTTATATAATTTTAGATATTTTTTCTTTTCCCTTTTTCTTTTTCCTCATTTTCCCTGAGATACTATTTTTTCCCCTTTAAGCAGATTCTTATCCTTTCACTATATTTATTGAGTTTTTTGTATCTTATGTATTCTTACCAGTTCTTACACTAGGAAGACTATATGGTATTTACACACGTGAGTTTATTTATTTCACTTGTGAGTATGGTCTCGAGTTGCATCCATTTACTTATAAATATCTCAATGTGATCATTCTTTATAGCAGAGTAGTATTCCATTGTCTAAAAATACCACATCTTTTTTATCCGTTCCTCAGTTGATGGGAATTTAGGTTGTTTCCAAGGTCTGGCTATTACAAATTGTGCTGCTATAAACATGGGTGCACATATATCACTGTGGTATGATATTTTCAGATCTGGGAATATGCCTAGAAGTGGAATAGCTGGGTCAGATGGGACTTCCAAACCCAGCTTTTTGATAAAACCTTCAGACTGACCTCCACAGTGGTTGCACCAGTCTGCAATCCCACCAACAGTGCAGAAGAGTTCTTTTTTCCCCTGCAGCCTCTCCAGCATTTGTTGCTGGAGGTTTCTTTATCCTGGCCATTCTTTCTGGAGTGAGATGGAATCTAGGTGTTATTTTAAATTGAATTTCTCTGATGACCAATGATGCTGAACATTGTTTCATATATTTATTTGCCATTCGTATTTCTTCATCTGAAAACTGTGTATTCATCTCAGATGCCCATTTTTGGAATGAGTCTTTGAATTTCAGGGATCTGATTTTTAAAAATTCTTTATATGTTCTAGACAGAAGTTCTTTGTCTGAGGGACAGTTCTCTAAGATTTTTTCCCAATTTGTGGGTTTTCTTTTCACTATGGTGGAAATTTCTTTCAACATGCAAAAACTCTTTAATAGGACTTGTTCCCAGTTATTGATTCTGTGAAGTATTTCGCATGTGGTTTGATTCTTGCTCATGAGTTCTCTACCTTCCCCTATGCCTTCAAGATTTCTACCTACTTTGTCTTCTAACAGATTTAGTGTTTTAATATTTAGATCTTTGATCCATTTAGACTTTAGTGCATGGTGATGGGCATGGGTCTAGTTTTAGTTTTCGGCATATGGAGAGCCAATTTTTCCAGCAGCATTTATTTATAGAGACTATCTTTCTTCCAGTGGATGTGTTTGGCATCTTTATCAAACATAAGGTGGCTGAGTGTTTTTGTAGTTGTAGTTGCATCTTTTAATCTATTTCATTGATCTTCAGGTCTGTTCTTATTACAATACCATGCTGATTTTATTACAGTAGCTTTGTAGTATAACTTGTGATGCCTCCTGCCTTGCCTTTGTTGCTTGGAATTGCCTTTGCTATTCTAGGTTTCTTCTGGTTCCAGATGAATTTTAGGGGTGATTTCTCTAGATCTGTGAGGCATGCTAGTGGTATTTTGATTGAGATTGCATTGAATCTGTATAACAATTTTGGGAGAATGGCCATTTTCTTTCTTTTTTTATTTTTAAGAGAATAAAACAAAAGAGGGCAGAACAGAGCAGATCAGAAGAGGACAACATAGGCAACACAGTACTTTACATTAAGACAACCGGACATTAACAGTAGCTATCACAATATCTCTTTCTCTGCTATAGTTGAGCATAGTTTCAAATATAATATCAAACATAACAAAATAGTATAAAATCTAGAATGGCCATTTTCACAATGGTTGTTCTTCCTATCCATGAACAAGGGATGTCTTCCCATTTTCCGAGGCCTTCTTTGATTTCTTCTTTCAGGATATTATAATTTTCCCTGAATAGATCTTTTACTTCTTTTGTTAGATTGATTCCCAAGTATTTCATTTTTTTGGATGGTATTGTAAAGCATGTGGTTTCTCTTATTTCTCTCTCAGTGATTTTGTTCTTAGTGTATAGGAATGCTATTGATTTTTGATTGTTGACTTTGTATCCAGCTACATTACTGAATTTATTATATCTAGGAGTCTTTCAATGGAGTCTTCTATGTAGAGTATCATGTCATCTGCAAATAATGATAATTTAAATTCTTCTTTTCCTATCCTTACTCCTTTTATTTCTCTTGTCTAATTGCGCTGGCTAGTATTTCTAGTACTGTGTTGAATAGGAGTGGTGATAATGGACATCCTTGTCTTGTTCCTGATTTTCAGGTAAAGACTTTCAGTTTCTGGCCATTTAATATGATGCTGGCTGTTGGTTTGTCATAGATGGCTTTTATCATATTGAGACCATTGATTCCAATTTTCTGTAAGGTTCTTATCATGAATAAATGTTGGACCTTATCAAAAGCTTTTTCTGCATCTATAGAAATTATCATGTGGTTCTTATTTTTGGCTCTGTTGATATGTTGGATTACATTTATTGATTTGCATATGTTGAATCATCCCTGCATTCCTGGGATGATTCCTGCTTGGTCATAGTGAATAATCCTCTTGATGATTTGCTGCATTCTGTTTACCAATATTTTATTGAGAATTTTTGCATCTATGTTCATTAGGGAGATTGGCCTGTAGTTCTCTTTTTTAGTTGGGTCTTTCTCAGGTTTTGGTATTGAGTAATATTTGCTTCCAGGAATGAGGTAGGGAGAATTGCTTCCCTTTCAATTTCATTGAAGAGTTTGAGGAGTCAGCATTAAATCTTCTTTGAATTTCTTGTAGAATTCTGCAGTGAATCCAACTGGACCTGGGCTCTTCTTTGTTGGTAAGGATTTAATTACATTTTCAATTTCATTAATTGAAATTGGGTTATTCAGCAGATTTACATCTTCTTGACCCAGCTTTGATAATTCATATATTTCTAGGAATCTGTCCATTTCTTCTGTGTTATCAAGTCTATGACAGTAGAGGTCTTCGAAATAGGTATTTATGATCTGTATTTCCACAGGGTCTGTAGTGATTTCACCCTTTTCATTCCTTATTGCATGAATGAGTTTTTTCTTTCCTTTTTTAGTAAGGTTAGCTAGGGGCTTATCAATTTTATTCATTCTTTCAAAGAATCAACTCTTTGATTCATTGTATTTTTTTTTTTTGTCTCTATTGCATTGATTTCTGCTCTGACCTTTATAATTTCCTCCCTTCTTTTGGCTTTGGGCTTGACTTGCTCTTCTTTTTCTAGATGTTTGAGGTGTAGCATCAGGTTGTTTATTTGTATTCGTTCTGTTTTCCTGATGTGGGAATTCACTACAATAAATTTTCCTCTGAGGACTGCTTTCATTGCATCCCACAGGTTCCGGTAAGATGTATTTGTATTTTCCTTTGCTTGTAGATATTGTTTAATTTCTTCTGTGACACACTGATTACTCAGGAGTGCATTAATCAATTTCCATGTGTTTGTGGGTTTTTGCAGTTTCTTTTGTCATTAATTTCCAGTTTCATGGTGCTGTGATCTGATAACATGCGTGGGATAATTTAAATTTTTTTGCATTTACTTAAGCATGTCCTGTGGGCTAGTATATGGTCTATTTTAGAGAACATTCCATGTGCTGCTGAGAAGAATGTATATTCTGATATTGTTGGGTGGAACACTCTGTATACATCCACTAAGTCCATTTGTTCACAGGTGTGATTCAGTTCTGTTATTTCTTTGCTGATTTTCTGTCTAGTTGATCTGTCTCTTTGTGTCAGTGGCATGTTAAGGCCTCCTGTTATAATTGTGTTATTGCTTATTTGATTTTTCATTTCTGTTAATATTTTTATACAGCTATACAAAAGCTGGGTGCTCCAAAATTTGGTGTATATATATTTAAGATTGTTATCTCTTCTTCTTGAAGTTTTCCCCTAACTAGTATGTAGTGACCTTCTTTATCTCTTTGGATCATTCTTGGTTTGGAGTTCACATTGTCTGTAAACAGAATAGCTACCCCTGCTTTTTTTGGGGGGGGATCCTGTATTGTTTTCCATCCTTTGACTTTCAGTCTATGGGTTTCCTTTTGGGTTAGATGGGTTTCCTGTAGACAGCATATGCTTGGATGTTGTTTCTTGATCCATTCTGCCAGTTTGTTTCTTTTAATTGATGAATTGAGGCCATTTACATTAATGGTTATAACTGATATATATTGGTTTACTTTTGACATTTCTGTTGTTGATTCTTTACCTTTCCACTCTGTTTAATTGTTTGCCTTACTTAGTGTTTTTTTTTTTCCTATGTGTCTGTAGAATATCTTTCAGTATTCTTTGCGGGGTTGGTTTGGTGGTCATGAAGTTCTTCAGTTGTTCTGTGTCACAGAGGTGTCTTATTTCTTCATCCATTTGAAGGACAGTTTTGCATGGTACATCAGTCTGGGTTGGAAGTTGTTTTCCTTTAGGATCTGAAATATTTCACTCCATGTTCTTCTTGACTTCATTGTTTGTGTTGAGAAGTCTGCTGTGATTCTGATAGGCTTTCCTTTATAGGTGATCTGTCTCCTCTCTAACAGCTTTTAATATTCTGTTCTTATGTTGGATTTCTGGGATATTGATTGTTATATGTCTGGGTATGGTTTTATTTTGGTTATGGTTATTTAGAGGTCTATATGCTTCACTGATCTTTATGTCAGTTTCCATTCTCATGTTTGGGAAATTTTCATCAATTCTGTAAATAGCCTCTTGATATCATTTGTGAGGTCACTTTCTTTTTTGTTTATCTTATGTTATTTTTATTTGCATCATCTTGCAGCTGTTGAATTGTTATTTTCTGATTTCTTGTTGTTTTTAAAAGATCTTTTCTTTCCTGTTCACTAGCTGCAATCTTGTCTTTGAGGTCTGAAATTCTACCTTCACTTTCTTTGAGGTGGTTTTGCCAACTTTTGATGGAAATTTTGATTCTCTTTGAATCTGCTTTATGCATTCTATTTGTTTCTTATATTGTTTATTCAGGGTTTCTATCTTTTTGCATTTTACCTCTAATTTTTTTAACTATGTCTTCTTTAGATGTGTTCAGCATTTCTTTCACTACATTTATCATTTCTTCTTGAATTTGGGAGATTATTTCTGATCTGAGTTCTTTTATAGCTTCCTGGAGTTTTTTTCTTTACTTCAGTTGTTGTCATTTCAGGAATTTCAGGTGTATGGCTTCAATTTTCTTCTGTGTCCATGTCCCCTAGGCTTCCTTGGTTAGGGCTGGAAGTTTGAGATTTTGCTCTTTCGTTTTGTCATTTTCCTATATTTCCCTGTTTCCCGTGATGTTCCAAAGCTTCCCCTGTGTGCTGGGAATCACCTGACCCTCTTTTGGCTCCCAGGGCAGAGTGCAGGCAACTGCTAGCTGCTTGGAGGTTGCTGGACATGGCCCAGTTAGGCCCGTGGGGATCTCCTGTGTGTTCTCTGGTGATTTGGGATGCTGGGTGTGGTCTTACAAGCTGGGAGTGATGTTCCAAAGCTTCCTCATGCGCTGGGGCTCAACTAGTGCACGTTCGACTCCTGGGACTGCTTGTAGATTTTTTTAAATGGTAGATAGCTTTATCATTAGTATTGAGGCTCCCCTAGAAAATGTCTGTTTCTTGGAGATGTCTTGTAGGTGTAGGTTGTTCTTGGTTTTTGTATCTATCCTAAGAACCTACCATCCCAATTTCTTAAGGTTAAGCTTGCTGTCTTTTTGGTTCAGCACCCAATTCTTTGTTACTGGACTGTGGTATTACGACTGCAGGCAATCATAACATTGTCATATGAGGGAGAAGAACTGATTACAACATGTATATTATCCTGGCTAAAGTAGTACAACTGACAATAACAATAGAATCAGGCACGACCTTGCAACTGACAAACTGTGGCAACTATTAACTTGGTCCTGTTAACCACAGAAGCAAGCTCTACAGTTAAATAGCAAAGCCCAGCATACAGCGGGATCTTGTGTACAATAAGCTGTCCCTCAGCAGAGTGCTGTTTACATTGTGTGGTGGGGATTTAAGAGGGATAGGGGATAAAACAGAGAAATGAATGAGGAAAAATATAGTAGAAACAAGGTTGGAGGGCAAAGGATGGGCACTCAAATTTTAGGAAACTGGAGAAAAGCTCAGGGGAGAAAGAATGTGAGAGAAAGCAGAAGAATTTTGAAGTGAACCAGAAAGAGAAGCAACAATGTTCACTCACATGAAAATAACATAAAATCAAGAAATATAGTTGAGGCAAGAGAGAATGAAGATGAATAGAACAAAACAAAATAAAAGGTAAGAAACGTAGTAAGAAACAAAACAAAGCAAAGCAAAACAGAAACCTCCAGCACAATGAGACAGAAAAAGGAAAACCAAAGAAAAAGAAAAATAGTAAAATTCCTCTGGTGTCAACAGTTCTGTGCTAGTTTCCAAGCTGGATCCCAGAAATATGCTGTGTAAGTAAGGATTTTTGCTGGGGGTGTGGCTGATCTCAGCCTCTGTGTGGGGGCTGGGACTGTCTTCAGATGACAACGTTCTAGGTGTGCATTTCTCCTTACCATGGCCCCTCTCCCAGTTGCTGTGGTGCCCTTGGGTGGAGAAAGCCCAGGGTTGCTCCTAGACCCATGTACAGCTAGCTGGCTCCTTCTGGACCTTGCACAGCTCTCTCTGTTCCATACTATGAGCTCCTCTAACCTGCATGGGGCAGAGGGAATGCCCTTGTGCTGCCATAGGCCAAGCTGCTTGCCTGCTTGCGCTGCTGGGCCAAGGCCACTCTGCTGGTCACAGACCATGCGGATTCCTCTGGCTCTTGCATTTAGGTCTAAGACTGGCTTTTGGTGACCACCTTGTAGCAGAATTCCCCCTAGCCTGCTTCCCAACTGCTGACAGTCCACTGTGACAAGACGGCTTTTCCCTTACTCCACTCTGGATTGTTGGCAGTGAAGTGACCCGGACTTGTTCTGCTGCTGGGTTTGCCTCAAAGCCTTTGAAATAAATGCTAACCCTGCCCACCTAGTTCTGTTCCACATACCTGTGTGCTGGAGAACAGTGTCGGTTCATCTCACTTACCAACCGCTGGTTCTGTGGGGCCCCTCAGGAAACAGCGTCTTGTGTTCTTGCTACTGCTTCCAAGTTTTCACTCTCTCCTTGCCACCCACTGTGCCACCAGGCCATCTGCTGTGCCATTGATTTTTCATTTATCTTAAAATCAGTTTTCTGCCTTTTACTTTATCGACTAAGCTAATTTATGAACTTAAATTATCTTTAAGAGACTTGGAGTGTGATGGGCCTAGGAGAAAAGAAGGATAAACAAACCTAGGGACCACTGCTATGGATAACCTTGGTAACTTAGCTATGTCCTGCAGTTGCAGTCTCCTTGAAAGTACAATGATTTTTCTTGTCTTCTTGCCTATCTTAATTTCTTCTATCTTAACCTCATTCCACTACTCTCCCAGACTTCATTTTTAAAGGGGGAAAGGTTTATTTAGCTCACAGTTTGTGGAGGTTTCAGTCTGTAACCCGCTGGCTCTAAGGCAGGGTGGTGTGGTGGAAGGGCATCACAGAAGAGGAACAGTCCATGGCACAGCAGGCAAAGGCCTCCTCCAGACTATGATCCCTTATTCTTTTTTTTGATTTTTTTTTATAATTTTATTTAAAGAGACACAAAACAAAACAAAATAAAACAGAATAAAGGGTATCGACAATACAGTATTCCAAGGAAAAAAGGAAAAGTACAACAACAATAAAACCTAAGAAATTATTACTTGACTAATTACATACTGACTTCTTGGAAATAGTTGTTCAAGTTACAAAGTTAAAACATGTAAAGTAGACATTCAAACAGTGAGACTGTTAACAGTTCTGCTCCACGATCTGACAAAAACAACAATATGGTCAT
>PVJX010008222.1:17122-66882 GCA_004027295.1 Dolichotis patagonum | reverse complement strand
GAGTATATAAGACTTTATGGTAAGCATGAGGCCCCATCTCATAGCTTCGAAGTCTTTCAAAGTTTTAAATCATCAGTTGGAATGGTGTTATCCTGTTTTGTTTGACTATATCATACGTGATGATATGAACAGCTGTTTTGAAGAAAACATTATGACAGCTATTGCTGATTTAATATTATCCTTCTTAGAAGTCCTGCCACGCTTTTTTTTGTTCTATTACCATTGGTTCTATCTACCACATTGTGTCTCATTGGAATTTGAATATGTGTGATAGTTCAAACAAATTTTTTTCTTTTTCATCAAAAATGAGATATTATAATACTCATTGATCATTTTCTGTTATTTGGTTCAGAAAGCCCTGGAATTCTTTCACTATATGCATGGCTTTATACTATTGTGCTATGTTTGATATTATTGTAATTGAAACTATGCTCAACTATAGCAGAGTAAGAGATATGGTGTTAGATTGTTGATGTCCAGTTGACTTAATGTAAAGTACTGTGTTGCCTATGTTGTCCTGTTCTGATCTGCTCTGTACTGCCCCCTTTTGTTTTATTCTCTTTTAAATAAAAAAAAAAAGACAGTATAAGTTATAAAGGTCTTCAGATTAAGTTGATAGGAAATTAGGGATGATTACCATAATGTGTCCTCTTATTTTTGGGACAGCTAACTGTGTCCTCAAGTGTAGTGTAAGTAGACAAACTGGAATAGCATGTAATCCATCCAAGCAGAGTGATGAGAATAACGTAGATTTTAAATCTTGTTACCCAATTAACAATATCCTCTGCCTTTTCTTTTTAGACAATTCCTCCCCTTTCACTCCCATAGGGTGCACTGCTTATTTTCGGTACCACTGCCTCCCTATATAGAGCAGCTCAATGGACCCTATCTCCTGATCTACTCTGCCTGTGTTTCTCTCTGTTAGTATTTCGAGGCCCTCTACACTACAGATTATAGCCAATCTTCTCTGTCTCATTTCTGCTATTCTATTTTTCTGCCACTGGTTGTCTATTTTTCTCTTCCACTCCACTGTCTGCCCCGTTCACTGAGGCCTCTCTGCCACTGTTCCTAAAATGCTCATATTCTTGTTGTCTCTAAAATGTCCTTTAGTATTTTTTGTAGGTTTGGATTGGTGGTCACAAATTCTCCCAGTTCCTGTTTGTCATGGAAGCATCTTGCTTCTCTATTTACTTCCAGAGAAAGTTTTGCAGGATACATCAATTTGGGCTGGAGATTGTTCTCCTTCAGGGCTTGAATTACTTCACTCCAAGCTCTTCTTGACCAGATGGTTTGTGTCGAGAAGTCTGCCGTGATTTTGATGGGTTTTCCTTTATAGGTGATCTGTTTCTTTTCTCTGATGGCTTTTAATACTCTGTTCTTATATTTAATTTCTGGGATCTTGATTTTTACGTGTCTGGGTATAGCTCTGTTTTGGTTGTAGCTGGCTGGAGTTTTGTATGATTCATACATCTGCATATCATTTCCTTTTTCTATGTTTGGGAAGTTTTTCTTAATAATTTCTGTGAAAAGCCTTTGAAATTCTTCTGTTTTGACTCGTGCTTCTTCATTCACATGCTTTATTCTTACGTTATAGATCCTCTTGTATTTCTCTAGTCTTTGTATGGTTACTGCCTGCTCCCTTGTTATTTTTAAGAGATCTTCCCTTTCATGATCATACATTGCAAGGCTGTGTTCAATTTTTGATAGTCTATGTTTAGTTTCTTTCAAGCAGTTTTGCCAACTTTCTATGGAGTCTTTAGTTTTCTGGTAATCTCTTTGAATCTGCTTCATGAATTCTAGGTTTGCTCTTTATTCTTCATTGAACGTTTCTTTCCTTTTGTATTCCTCCATTCTGCTGTCTGTGTCTTCTTGAGAGGTGCTTAGCCTTTCTTTTATTAATCTACTTATCTCCTGTTTAACTTAATATTTCAGTTTTGATCTCGTTTACAAGGTCCCGAAGATATCTCTTTATGTCTGGTGACACTGTGTTTGATGTTGCCTGTTTGCTGCCCTCAATCTCTTTTATATTTACCTCTCCTGGATCAATATTCTCAGGGTTGGGGGCTGGGGGCTTTTTCTTACTTCTCTCTCATGATGTTTTTGGTTCCTTTCATATAAGTGTGTAGTGTAATTCCCGGCCCTTTTCTTGCTGGTTATGGTTCTTCTAAAGCACACAGGTTAGGGGCTTCTGCCCTCTGTAGTCTGCTATCAGAGAGTGATGTGCAAGCAAAGGCAGTATACACTGGTTCTTACCCTTGGGAACAGTCAACCTTTGTGGGCCTTAACTGCGGCAGTGTGCACCGCGCTCAGAGAATTGATTGATTTATGATGACCCACTGGGTTCCGGCTAGAGATGTGGCCCAGTCCAAGCAGATGCCCCCAATCTGCTCTGCGAGGGGAGCAACCAACTGAAGCCGCTTCCTTACAGAGTTAGAATCGTCCTGCCCAACTCAAATATGTCATCCAGTTGGTTGCCCCTTTCCCGCGGGAGAGTCTTATTCCCATCACTCACTGCGTGTTGATGCCAGTCCCTGAGAACTGCTGGGCTCCCAGACCTCTGACCTCAGTGTGGCTGCAGTGCGAATTCACAGTGCCTCTGGGTGGGTCGCGTGCAGGGCTGCTTCCAGGCGAGTCGTGCGCAGGACTGTTCAGCTCCACGCTCAGGCCGCTCAAGCCAGTCACATCGGCGCGAGTTTGGTCGTTCAGGTTGATCTCGGTCACGAATTCAGGCGGCTCAGCCAGAGCACCGTGCTTGCAGATCTTAGCTTCTCTAATGGTAGCCCCGGGACCTCATATTCGAGTAGTTTCTTTGACTTCAGTTTCTTCCTGGGTTGAGAGAATCCATCTCCCTCTGTTTGGGTCTCTCCAGGGTGTTCTATTCTGGCATTTGAGCTGTCTCTCTCAGAGAGGCTCCATATCCTGCTACCTATAGGTCCGTCATCTTTCCCCAACTCCTAGCTTATTTTTTTAAACGCATGCGTTTCTATAGTTCTCTTTCTTAAACATAGGTTGTTTTGAAATTTATAACATTTAATATTTAGAACCTGATGTACTTGCTGTTGATTACCTTTGTATATGGGTCACATCCTTTATGTGTCTTATAATTAAAAAAAAAAGACATTATATAATATACTATACAAATACCAGTACTGATTCCTGTTCAAGTCTTTTCTTTCTTCTTTCTCCCTCCCTTTTTTTCTTTCTCTTCCTTTCTCTCTTTGCTGTCATTTGCTTGCTTGTTTACTGAACTCACTAGGCTAATTTTGTAGTCTATTTCTACCCAAAATGAAGCCTTTAATGTTACCTGTCAGAGGGCTCAACCTAGGCAAGAGCATTACAATTACCACCTCAGTATGACTATCTTTGTTGTATCAGAACTCTCTGTTAGTGCTTTTCTTTCCCCCATCTTTCTGTTAAGCTATCTGCCCTTATTCCCTTATCACACTGGGTTGTTAAGAGCCTATTAATTTTCACTACTATTTGTCCACTAATTGCCATTACTGTTTTAAACAATATCCTGCTATAAAGATACTTCATAGACTGATCCAATGAAATTCAAGCAAGGATAGTTCTTTAGTCCAGACTTTAAGTTTGTACTAACGTAGGAGGACTCCTTTTAGTCATTTTTTTCTCCTAGGATCTTTCTGATAAACTATTTCGTTTGGTTTCTTTCTCTTATAAATAATGATCATCTTTTTCTTGCTTATAAACTTATCACCAAAGTCTCCTTTGTTTTAAAGAATTATTTAGCATTCTTCACATTCTGTTTCACGTTGGGTAAGTTCTTTCCAAAGATTTTGGAAGCAAACTGTTCTAATGGACTAACCTCTGTCTAAAAACAAATATCTGAGCCACTGTTCTAAATGCTGTGCAATATTGGTAGCCCTTGGTTGAACTCTCCTGATACAGATGTTCTGACTAATGAGAAAGATGCAGTAAGAGTGATTGGGATTGCAGTATTATAATACTGCTGCCCAGAACTAGAGCTTTTTGCTGTTGTTATAGAAAGCTAAATTAGGTAGAAACATTATAGGCAGGTCAGACAGGGCTAGGCTTTTGGAGGAGCCAGTGCAAAAGACTGGATACACTGCAGCTGAGGAGTAGACACAGACACACTGGCTGTGGTCATGACCACAAGACAAAAGATGAAAGGAATGCACTCACATACTTCCCGTCATGATAAACAATAATGACTGATATTCTAAATAGGTATTGATCACCTTGGGAAAGCCAAAAGAGCCACCGACGCATCCAGTCCAGGCAAGAGTCCCTGTTCTGTTTCAGGTCTCCTTGCTATATGACTTGCTTCCTCATCTGATCATCATTTAATTATGCTTGTAATTTGGTTGACCAGTTGTGTCTCACTTCATGTCTACCTTGTAATTTCCCATTTTTCCACACCTTAGACCCGTTTCACCTCTTGGTTTTGCTCTACAAAAATCACTTGAAAAAACAGGATTCTCATCATCCCACTTGGGATCCCTTCTGTCTGTCAGACAGAAGCTTTCTTTCCCCCAAAATATATTCTGCTCGTAATCTTTGTTGTTCCTAGAATTCACTCTTCAGTTTTAGAGAACACAAACTCATACAGGCCATCTAGCAGTCTGGGACTTTCTTTCCCCTATATCACTATGAGTCAGGGTGGGGTGGAGGCTGGAAGAACTAATCTATCAGACAAACTGATCAGAATTTAGCCTCTATAAATCAGAGTTGATGGCATGATAAATGATGGGTGGCTGTTCACCTCAGAGAAATACTGTGTACCTTAATTGAGAGTAAGGAGAGATAGTGCTCTATACTGGAGGTTCTATCTGCCCACAGTCAATCATCCATCAGGCTGAGTCAGGGTAGGAGAAGGATTAGGTCGCTAAAGTGCCACAAACTGTTTTATCTCACATTTAGTAGTTTTACTTAAATGCATGTTTCTTCATTTCTGGCAGGGTATTAGAACAACATCCAGATTACTTTAAATGGTTGTTTCATTATAATTTTCACCAATTATGGTTGTTTCACTGGCAAACAGGTTCACAGAGTTCTTCAGGCACTATTTCTAAAAGTGGGTTTTTTGACTATCCAATTTTAAAAGTATCTTACACTTATGTTAACTTGAAAATATAGACTATAAAGGTAAAAATAAAGAGAAGATACATGCTTAAAATAAAATTATAGGGAAAATATTCTATTTATAGAAGAAAATAAAAATAGGATAGACTAAATACAGTTGTAAAAGAAATTAACAACATCAATATGAGCAAAACTAAATGATTTTATGGCAGATTTTAATTACATTTTTAAATGTAAGCATTCATTTTGTATAGATATCTTTGCTTCTAAAGTTAAAGGTAAACTTACTAAATGGTTATACAAATTTTAGTTTGAATATTTTAAAAATGTTTTATATATTATCAGGAAATAATGAATAATAATGCAGAAGTTGTATCTTCACCTTTCAACCAATTTTTTTCCAATGGTAACAACTTGGATAACTATAATACAGCAACAATCAAAAATGAGACAATGAGACAGTCCATCACCCTTATTTAGACTGTACCAACTTTACATGCATTTATATGTATTTTCTTCTATATTCTTTTATTACATAGCTTTGTATGATTACATTGCAGATATATAACATGTCCATCACAAATATTTATGTTACCATTTGATATACATAGAAACCTTTCCTATTACTTATCTTTCCTATCTGACTGTATTAGTATATTTTATATGTTTAGGATTTTGACATTTCAAGGATAGTATAGCAATGTAATAGTACCTTATGTAATCTTTCTTCTTTAACTGTCAGTGTAGTAAAAGATTTCTCAATGTTATCAAGGACTAGCTTTTAAAAAAACCAGCTTTTAATTTCATTCAGCTTTCTGAATTATTTTCTTGCTTCTAATATTTTAATTACTTCCTTTCTTTGCTTTGAGTTTATTTTGCAGTTTTTTTCTTGTTTCTTGGGGAAGAAACTTAGGTTATTGATATGAAAACTTTCTTCTTTAATATAAACATTTAGTTTTATACATTGTCCTCTCAGTCCTGCTTTAGCTGCCTTCCATATTTTGAGATGTTCTCTTGATTTATGGCTTACTGGTAAGCATATCTTTTAATTCTCATGTTAGAGATTTTTCTTTTATCTTTGTGTTATTTTAGTTTCATCATCATGTGAAGAGATTATATACAATTTTCTTTTAAAAATAATTGTTGTAGTTTATCTTATGGCTCAGGATATAGTTTCCTGTTTGTAGTTTTTTTGTTAAATGTTTCAAGTATATTGTTTAATTTTAGGTGGTGTATTCTATGTATGTCAATTTTTGGTACAGATACTTTTAATGAATACCGTCTCTTTTGTGGATTGATTCTTTTGCACGAGGTAATGTCCCTATTGAGTCTAGTAATATCTTTGGCCTGAAGTCTGCATGGCTGGTATTAATATAGCCATTCCTACTTGCCTTTTTAAAAATTAATACTTGGAAGGTGTATCTTTTTGATCCTTTTACTTTCAATCTAAGTCATTTTTTTAGAAATCCTTTTCTTCAGAATATCATTTATCAGTTCACTGAGAAAACCCTCATCATGGCATATTTTGATTATTTATATTTAAGGTAATTACTGATATCTTAAGGCTTAAGCCTACCACTTGTGGAGTCATTTTCCATTTGTGCCCTTTGTTCCTGTTTATATATGCGAGCTTTACTGTAGATCACTTAAACAGATATTAGGATTCTTTTTTTGTTTAGTACTTCTGAGTATATTGCTTTTATATATTTCTTAGTGGTCACTCTAGGTCAATGATAGCAAATATTTTAGAATTTTCAATGATAACAAACAACCAGCTGGAGCACATATGCCTTAGGTTTGCCACCACTGCTATAGGTATTAAAATACACAGACTCACTTATAATTTACTGGTACTGATTCTTCACCATTTCAAGTGACATACAGAAACCTTACTTATGCTTAGGTACTTTTACCTTTTTACATTTTTACATTTTAAATATAACTGTGCTAAAGTATTTCCAGAACATACATTGAGTATTATATCATATGGTATTATAATTCTAAAATTTCTTGATATTAGGAAATAAGCAGAAATTTAAAAAAAAAGAAAGAAAGAAAAAGGCAGACTGCCCAAGAACTTTAGGACTTCAGAAATAATGTGGCAGTGAGTCTTTTAGGTTACCTTATTATCTCCCATATACTATTTTCTGGATATGGTGGTAGAATCACTAAGAGCCACAAACAACAACAAAAAATGGTCCTACAAAAGCCTTGTTTGTACAGCTAAAAGATTAAGACAACAGTTACTTAAGAGAATAAAAAATCTTTTCAGCAATGCTCATCTTACTTTTCTGATAAAAATCTGATATACTGTCAGATTATCAATTATCAATTGAAACTATCAATTATCAATCTATCAATTATCAATAGAAAAACTTATTTTCCCCACAACTTTAGAAAAGCCATGAGCAGATGTCAAGGTTATTTATCCCTTACCTGTTTTGGTTACTTTTCTCACTGCTGAGACAAAATATCCAACACTCACAAGTTAAAGGAGGAAATAATTATTTCAGTTTACAGTTTGTAGAGATTTCAGTCCATAATTGGGGGGCTCCAAGGCAGACTGGCATGACAGAGGAGCATGGCACAGCAGAAAAAGTCCATGGCAGGACAGGCAGCAAACAGCAGCAGCAAGCCTCCCTTTCCCCTTTTCCCCTATCCAGGCTAGAAGCCTTTTGGGTGATGCTACCCATACCCAATGTGTGGCTTCTCATTACTCATAGCCAGAAATATGATAAACCAATTAGTGGACTAATTAAGTACCCCAACCCTTAATCCCAGTATCATCACATCCTTAATATACATACACCCTAGATTCAGTTACTCCTGAAAAGCCCCATCTATGAGGGCATGAAGCTTTGTGGGGGCCATAACACTTGGTTATCTTGGGAGGGCTGAGCATGGAGTGTTTCTTCCATGTTTCACCTTCCACAAGTGTCACTCTAATTACCTGGCTAGAATATTGTGGGTGGGCAAAACAAAAGACAGCATATCAGATTTTATCAGAAAATTCTAATGATGACCAGAAATGTGGATAAAACAGTTCACAGAGGTTTTTTTTTTTTTTTTTTTTTTTTTAAATAATGCTTGTGAAAGCAAGATCAATTGCCCATCCTTTATGCTTCAGGGATCAAAGTTACTGAAGGTTACTTTAGATATAACAGCAGTAATTGATGGAAAAACCATGCTATTTAATACCCCAAAACCATATTTTTAAAGAAATTCCTTGAGAGACAATTCATAGCTTTAGAGCTTTTTCTTTTTAATAATAAAAAAAACTTAGTGACAAATCACCATTAAAAGAGACAGCATTTGTGCAAGTTAACTAAATAGCATATGTATAAATACTCAGGTTGTAGGTCAAAACTGTTCTGTGTTACATCTTCAGTCCACTATTATTGCCTCATAAAACTTTCCCATGTGATTGTATTCAATAGCGTAGCCTCAACTAACTGCTGTGTGAGTTCAAGTCCCAAAATCAATCAACAGACTGTGTTTCTCTTCTGAATCCCAGTCTGATTTATCCAGTATCATAGTGGATATTCAGTTATCTGAGAGAGACCTCAAATTCAGTAGGTCTAAAACTTATTCTCTATGCTCCCAAAAGTATTCTCTCTCTAGTATGTTCTTTTTAAAATTAACAGCAAAAAATAAAGTCAATCTCTCAAGTCAGAAATGAGTCAACTTTTTTCATCTAAAAATGACCAAATAATTAGTCAGTATTCCTAAATTATAGTTTAAGCCCATTTTTTACCACAGCCTGCTACTGCTTTAATTCAAGAATTTTATCATTTCATGCCCAAATTTCCACAATCCAGTTCCCTTTTTCCCTTCTCAAAACTTCATCATCTCCACAAAACAGCATCATTCTGACAGAAACCTGTAACAACTACCAAACAGATTAGGTATGTTACCTTCTCTAGTCTAACCCTGTCTCTCCCTAGGGCTTATTTTATAACTTATGATCTGGTGTCATATTATCTCTTATATATTTTTTCACAAATACCTGTGTCTCTGAACAGAACTCCTGTTTGCAGAGTTTCCTTTCTGGGAGGACTCTATTGATTTTCTTTTTCAAATGACTGGGCTCCCTTTTATGCATTTCCTCAGAACTTTTTACTTAATTTTATCACTTACCATGTATTTTATTTGTTTATATTTTTTGTTCCCCATCTTTTTTTGGTATATGATTTTGACATGTACTAACTACATTTTGGGGAATTATGAGTTACATGTTCACTCTAGTTATCATTTCCCTTGTTGTGCAAAGCTCTTTTCATTTGATGTCTCATTTGTTGGTTCTGGATACTATTTTACTGTGCTTTTGGAGTTCTGTTGAGAAAGTCCTTGCCAATGTATATGTCTTCAATTGTTTTCCCTATGATCTTCTAGAAGCTTCAGAGTTTCTGCATATATCTATCTATTTATATCTATCTATCTATATCTATATATATATATCTTTGATTCATTTTCATTTGATTTGAGCACAAGATGAGAGATAGGGTTTTAGATTCATTCTTCTGCATATAGTTTTCTTAGCACCATTTTTAAAAGAGCTATCTTTCTCCTATGTTTTAGCCCCTTTGTCAAAGATCAGATGGCTAAAAGTGCATGACGTTGTTTCTGTCTTTTATTTCATTGGATACATGTCAATTTTTGTGCCAGTAACATGCTGTTTCTATTATTACAGATTTGAAGGATAACTTGAAATCCAGGATTGTAATATCTTCCACCTTGCTTTTTGCTCAGAATTGCATTGGCTATGCCAGTGTCCTCTGATTCCACTCAAATTTTAGAATTTTTTCTCCTTGTTCTGTGAAGAATATTGTTGGAAGGAATTGAACTTAGTCTACTTGTCAACTATGGTAATATGGCCACTCTAATAGTACCAACTGTGCCTCTCTAGGAACACAAAATGTCTTTCTGCTTTGTAATGACTTCTTCAATCATTTCCTTTAAAGTACCACAATTTTTATTACAGTGGTCTTAAATCTCCTTGGTTAGGGTGATTCCTAGGTGATTGATTTTTCCAGTTACTGTGAAGGAGTTATTTTCCTGATTTCATTTTCTGAGTTCATTATTAGTATATAGGAATGTTATTACAGTTTTTGTGAGTGTGTGCTGATTTTGTATCCCACTTTTTAACTGAATTTATTAGCTCTATCACTGTTATGGTGGAGTTTTTCTGGTCTTCTGTGTAAAAGATTATATCATATGTAAATAAAGATAGTTTGGTGTCTTTCTTTCCTTTCAGAATCTTCTCATTTCTTCGTCTTGCCTGATTGCTTTGGATAAAGTTTTGAGTACTGAAGTGAACAGAAGTGTTGACAGAGGTTGTCTTTGTTCCTGATTTTAGAGTAAATGTTTTCAGCTTTTCCCTATTTTGTATGATGTTGGCTGTGGGTTTGTCATAAATTGCTTTCTAGTTAGAGGTTAGGTCCTATACCTATTTTTGTCAGAATTTTTATCATGAGTGCATGAACACATTTTATTGTATTGTATTATAATATACATGTACATTTTTAAATCAAGTCAAATAACTGGCAATTTAAGACAAAGCAACTTTATGGTGGATTTCAATTTTATATTCTTTACACAAATGTTTCATTTTTTATATACTTATTGAGTGTTTAAAGTTTCTAGCGTTCAAAATTTTTTCTATTTACCATACAATGTATTTTAATAAGGAACAAGCATGTTTCAGATAATTCAACAGTACTCAATTAAATTTCAGAGTAATTACTAAACTTCAAACAGTCATTTGCAAGTTCACCTTTCCATTTCCAAATCTAAAAAATGAGGGATACACATTGGACATGAGGTTTCTCTCCATTGATCCTTCATCTTTATAATACATCAAGTTAGAATGAATGTCTTCAAACTTTTTTTTTTAGTTTTGGTGCTAGGATAAAATAACTGTATAAATTCCTGATGTTGACCACACATTAGAATAGCTGATAAACTGAAATATATTATGTAATAGTATATCACATAATAATGATCAGTGGGCTTAACCAATGTAAAAGCAGTACAAATGTTTGAATTACACTAAATTTAATAATTAAAACTTTAGTTAGATTATTCATACTAATTTGCTGGTTTTTATATGTAACTACTAACAACATAAACAGTATTATTTATTCCTATCTACTATTATCCAATTGTTAAATTTCACTTATGAAAAAGCTCAAGAGCAACGTGTTGTGCTAGATGATTAACATTTCACAGGACTTAGTAAAAAGTTAGAGAGAGAAGAACCTAGCAATGCTCTAATATTTAAAAAATAAGGTTAATTATTTATTATAATACACATTTAAATGAAATTGGTATTTGTATTTTAAAAAGATCAGGAAATATTTAATAAAAGACTGATTATTTTTTATTGGTGAAGGCTTATAGGGAAAAGATATTGCAACAAGATACAAAGATAATATATTATACAGACCAGTGCATATGCAGAATGCTTTCTTCTGTAGATTCTCAATGAATTTCACAGGAAAGTGTTGGTTTTTGAATTTCCTAATATTTTTCTCAGAAATACACTGCAAATGGCAGATGAAATGTAATGGTGATTATCTATTACATGTATATTTTTAAATCAAGTAGAATAACTGGCAATTTAATGGTAGCAAAACCAAAGATTCAATATGAGAAAAAGCAGTTCTTTTGTCACATCCCCATCGAGACACTAAGCCTGTGTAGAGGTGAAAAGTGCCATACTATACCTTGATTTCTTCTATTTCATCTGGTACTATCTTGTATGCTGATATAGTCCCACCCAACCTGAAATCAGGAGAAAAAAATACTCTCAAAACCAGCAATAACGTATTCTTAAAAATGGAAGATTTATACTATTCACATCAGAAAGCCACCAATAACTTCTCAAAGCCCACCCCAAAAGTCATGGAGAAGAATTTTTGTAAGTTTCTTGTTTATAAGTTTAAAATAGATAAAAATTAATATTGAAAAAGAAAACATTATGTTAGACTTTTACGTATAACTAAATTTTTCTGAATTGTTTTTAACTTTTTAAAAGCAGTGCCTGGCAGTATTCAAAAAAGAGAGAAAGGAATTTGGAGGTTACAAATAATTTAATCTCTAAGATATGTTTTTTTACCTTGTCATATTCACGTTAAGCAAGTGATCAAGATTTATATAACGTGGGCATATTTTATATGTTACCTAATTTAATTCTCGCAACTGTCTACTTAAAAACTGACAAAACTGAGACATAGAGCTATTCAGTAAGTTTTAAGTAACCAAAGGAACTAGTAAGTAGATGAGATAATAGGTATTAGTATTTATTAAGTATAAAATACAGATCAAAATTGGAAAACAATATAAAAAGAGTAATTTGAAAACAGTACATGTTAAAATAACATTCTGGATATACTTGATTATAAAAGTACTTATTAAAGTTAATAATTTTATCTGCTTTTTACTTTTTAAATGTACCTACTAGAGGCAGGACATCTGTTGTGCATGTCATATCCCTATCAAGTGCTCTAAGCTCTAAAACTCCAAAATTATCTACCTGCTTTTGCTGTACTTCACTAGTTACAAAGGAACTTTCTGATTATTTATTAGAGTTTATGATTACCTCAATATGAGGAGGATACCAGATATAGGTAAACAAAGTATTCTAAATATGAGACGTATCCTAAACTCTCACAAGTTTGGATTAATAAAAAATACCCTGGTTTACACTTAGCTACTCCTCTTCCAGTTGTCTTCCCAAAAGTGTTGAAAGACTTAATGTTACAGTGACAAGTGCATACTTATGCTTATAGCAGCACAATTCATAACAGCTAAATCTTAGAAGCACCCTATGTATCCATCAACAGATGAATGAAGAAAGAAAGCACCGTATTTATATACAATGGAATACTACTCTGCTATAAAGGATAAACTTTTGTCATCTGTAGAAAAAATGAATGTACCTTGAGATCATTTTAAGTGAAGTAAAACAGACAGAAGCTTAAATATCACATGCTTTTTTAATATGACAAAACCAAAACTACAAATAAAGAGCAAAATAAGAGACACTCTAGGAAGTAGGGAGATAGATCTTCTAATGGGAAGGTGATGAAGAGATGGAGGGAAGAGGAAAGGAGAGGAGAGGAAGGGGTTGAAAAAAAGAACTGGGACGTGTTATTTAAACGTTAGAATTCTCCCCAAGAACTGTGAACATGAACTAATAAAAGCATGAATTGAGAAATCAACTAAATGATTTTCTTTGAAAAACTCTGATATTTATTATCATTTACACATGCTAATGAAACTATTAATCAGATCATGATTTGAGAATTGTCTCTTAGACTTAATGTGCTATGTGGAATGCTGTAAACAGTAACGAATTTTTACTTAATTTGTGTAAGGCGGGTAGCATGACAAAAAAAGGAAAAGCAAGTACAACAATATTAAAAGAGCATAACTACAAGTTACTAAAATAAAAATCCACATCTTTTTTGTAAAAGAATTAAAATTAAAAACAGAATAAAAAGTTTTCATTGGCAGTTATTAAACGACTCAATAGCAGTTGAGATTGTTGGGATAGCAATGAAAACTAGATAAAATTACTTAAAGATCTAGAAGGGCAATTGAGAAACTTAGAAATTGTTTCAAAAGAAGTTTTACAACATACCTAACATTACAAAATAGACTGTTTGTGATTAAAGCAGCCTATAGCAACAGTTACACAAATGGAATGCATTACATGAATAGTTTCAATTTGTTACCAAAATAATTCAACAATACCATGACAAAAATGTTTGACATCTGGAAGAACCATACCAAAAAACCTGGAATAAATAACTCATTTTTCTCTTGATTAACTTCAAGAGTGGCATTCCCACATCAATTTCAAACCAATGACAATGTTCTTTGATGGTTTGTTTTTGATTTTTTAAGATAGGTGTCACTATACAGTTCAGGATGGCTGGAACTCTTTATGTAGGCCTGGCCTTGAATCCATAGGGATTCTCCTGCCTCTACCTCTCAAGTGATTAAGGATGAAGTGATAAAGGATTTTAGGAGTCTACTGTTCCACTGGATGGAAATTGACAGCATCATGGACCATATTTTAATCACACCTCAAAAAATATTCACTAAAGAAGACTTCCAGAATTACTTCAGAAAGTGGTAGGAATGATGGTAAAGCATGTTCAAAGTAATGAATATTTTGAGAGGAATTAGTGGCAGTGTGCCTTTTAGTATAAGAATTTTTTCATTTTTTCATTTTTTATTTTGAAGAGAATAAAACCAGAAGAAATACAACAGAATAGAGACGATCAAAACAAAACACTGAACGTGATACAAGACTTCAAAACAAGTTAAAAGGAAACCAACAATGGTTCCCATGATGCCTCTTACTATCTGCAAAATAATTTCCTATACCATCAGGCACAATAAAATCAAACAAAACAGAACAGAAAAAAATCAATTAAAATGAAAACAATGAAAGCAATAGAGGGCTTCAAAACTACACAGTAAGAATACAACAATGGCTACTATAATGCATCCTGTTATCTTCAAAGCAGTTGCTTATACCATCAGACATAATAAAATCAAACAAAATAAAATAGTCAATCAAAACAAAATAATAAACACGATACAAGACTTCAAAACAAGATAAAAGGAAATCAATAATGGCTACCATAACGTCTCTTGTTATCTTCAAAATAATTGCCCATACCATCAGGCATAATAAAATGAAACAAACAACAGATTAAAACCAATCAAAAAAAACAAAAACAATGAAAGCAATACAGGCATTCAAAACAGTAGAAATACAACAATGGCTACCATAATGCATCTTGTTATCAAACAAAACAAAATTGAATAAAATCAAAAGGAAACAAGTAAAGCAATACAGGGCTTCAAAACAAGATAACTACAAATCAGTAATAGCTACTACAATACATTTCATTATTTTTGAAATAGCTGTCCATGCCATCAATATGATAAAATCAAACAAAACAAAACAAAACAGAATAAAACCAAGTTATACATAACAATGAAAACAATACAGGGGTTCAAAACAGGATATAGATTAACAATGGCTGCTGCCTTCCCCCTCTAGACATCTGCTCCCCTTTCACTTTCATAACATCCATTGTGCATTTCGGATTCCAGTAACTCCTTTAGCTTTTTATACTGTAACAATTTTTAAAAATTTAAATATTCACTGTATATTTTGATTGTACCTCCATATACTGATGACACAGAATTGCATGGTCATTCCATATTTAGAACTATCAAATTATTTTTCATAGTTGCTAAACTATTCCCATTAGCAATATATGAGGGTCCAATTTCTATGCATCATCACCAATACGTACTCTTTTTTTTTTAATGGCCATGCTAATTGTTGAGATGTAGTTTGTTACTGCTTCTGTATTAACATTTCTGTAACAACTAATGACACTAAAGATCTTTTCATATGCTTAATGACCAGTTATATAACTTCTAAACAACATCTATTCGGTCCTCTGCCTACTTTTTAAAAATGGAATGTTGGTATTGCTGTTGCTGCTATTGAGTTTTAGAAGTTAATTTATATTCTAGATTTTAAAGCCATATCAGATATGTAATTTCACCAAATACTTTCTCCTTTCTATAAGCGATCAATTCACTTTTTTGACAATGTTTGATGCATGAACATCAACTTCAATTTACCAACTTTTTTTGTTGTTTATATTATTGGTGTTATATATAAGAATATGTCCTACATAAGAATCCACTGTTAAATCCAAAATTATAAAGATTTGCCCTATTATCTTTGAAGAGTTTTACGACTGTAACTGTTACACTTAAGTCACTGGCCCATACTGCATTAATTTTTTGTGTGGTACAATGTATAGATTTAACTAATTCCTTTTGCATGTGGAAACCTAGTTGCCTTACGACCATTATTTGTGAAGACTATTTTTGCCTAAAAGGTATGTCACAGATATGACTTGGCACCTTGGTTTTGATTTATCTATGCTTTACAAATTTCATAGAGGTGTGTGCATGGATACACACACAGGTCTTTTATACATTTGATTAAACTTATTCTTACAGATTTTATTATTTTCAGATAGAAGGTAGTTTACATTGAATTCTTTATTGTATGTGTTTAGAAATACAAATGACTTCTGGGTGTTGATACCGTACCCTGGAACTTGGCTGAAATTTACTTTTTTTTTTTTCAGAATGAATATATAATATGTTATATATGAACAGAGATAGTTTTGCTTCTTCCTTTCCCATTAGGTTCCTTTTAAAAAGATTCTTTTCATTCATTTAGTTTGCCTAGATGTTCTGGCTAGAACTTCTGTTACAACACTAATGACAGTAGTGAAAGTGAATAACTTTGTCTTTAGGAAAAACATTTTGTCACTACTAAGTATGAAGTTAACTAGGGACTTTGCAGGGATGCCTCTTCACATAAAAGAAATTCTTTACTATTCCTAGTTTTCTAAGTGCTTCTATCATAAAATGCTGTTGGATTATGTTAAAAGGCTTTTTGTATGTCAAATGAGATTATGATGTCATTTTTTACGTTCATTCCACTAATGTAGTATTATAATAATTGATTTTCCTTTTTACTCACATCTTATGCTCTACCTTTCATTCCTTCCTTCTCCTTTCTTTCTTGTCTTCTTTGAGATTTGGTTAAGTTAAACCTAGTCTTGGACACTGGCTATATTCCCATTTTCCCAAAGTGTATGATTTTTTAAATATACTGTTAGATTCAGTATGCTAGACTATATTCATAAAAGATATTGACAGGTACTTTTTTGTGATGTCTTTATTTAGATTTTGTAGTAAAGTAATACTGGCTTCTTAGAATGAGCTAGGAATGATTTCCTCCTCTCTTGTATTTTGGAAGAGTTTAGAAAGACTGATGTTAATACTTTAAGTGTTTGGTATAATAAACCAATGAAGTCACCTCATACTACATTTATTAGAAGGTTTTGAACTGACTTTTCACTTGTCAAGAGTCTGCTGACATTAGATAACTCATTTGTACCTAAGAACTTTCCCTTTTTATCTAGGTCAACTAAAATATTGGAATACAACTCTTTACAGTATTTTCTCACAATTGTTTTTATTTCTTTAACGTAAATAGTAATACTCACACTTTCATTTCTATTTAAAGTTAAATTTAAGATTTTTTTTTTTTTTGTGGTACCAGGGATCGAACTCACAACCTCACGCTTGCAAAGCAGGCGCTTATGCTGCTGAGCTAAATCCCTGGCGAATTTAAGATGTTTTTAACCCCCAAGTCAACTAGCTACATGTTTGTTAACGTCATTGTTCTTTGCAAAAATAAACAAAAAACTTTTTGGATAGCACAAAAACCATGCTGCAAGTATTGTGTTGCCTATAACACAACCAACTGAATTACTTAGAAGGACCTAATTTCTTATGAGAAAACGTGGGCTCCTCAGGTTCCAACATAGCACATTTTTGGTCAAACTGTACTAATCACATCCAAAGAAGTAACGGGAAATATTTGGTATAAGTCCAGTTGGAAAGAAACCTAGCACCAACACCAGAACCCGTCCCTCCATGCCTGCAGCCATTGGAAGGCTTGCCTCCTGTGGGAATCCAGGGAGAAACAGACCTGCCCCTGCAAGCCCAACACAATCAGGACACTTGCTTCCCTCAGGTAACTAGTGTGGGCAGGGAGAAATAGACTGATACGAACTGTGAGCCCGCAGGCCACCACTGGAGATGCTTGGTTCCCAAGGACAGCCAGCAGCATGCCTGGAGAATCAGACAAACATGCCCCTGTGCACCTGCCACTACTAGGGTAGACCCAGTGTAGCCACATAGGCTGAAAGAAGCAGCCCAGTTACCAAGAGCCCATGACCATCAGGGAAGCTTTGGTGTAGTCACATGAATCTGGAGAAGCCTATCTCATGCCCTGCTACCTCCCTGGGAACCTGGGTTTGGAGAAACCCAAGGGCCAGGCCCATTTCCATATACTGTGGAGGGGCAATAAATGTGGGCGGTGCCTGAGACCCCATAGCCAATTTGTTGAGAGGAACCCAGAAAAATGTCCAGACAAATGAGCAAAATGCAATCTCACACCTCTAGCCCACACAGAAAAAGTCTGAGAGAGATAGACATAGAAGAAAAGGGAAATCACAAACCTGAAATCTCTGAAAAGATATCAAATGAAGTAAAGAAACAACTTCATGAGGCTGTAAAAGTAATCAAATCAGAATACTTCAGGTAAAAGAAGAAATCACAAACATAGCACCTTCATGATGCTGTAAAAGTAATCAAATCAGAAAAAAAAAATTCAGGTTAAAAAAGAAATCACAAACCTAATGAAAGAACTGCTGAGTGTATCCAAAAGACATAGATTTTTTTTAAAAGCGGTGCATAGGAAAATGATGGAAACTTTGAATGAGCATTATAGGAAGGAATTACAATGCATGAAACAGATTCAAAGAGACATACAGGAAACTAAAAACTCTACTGAAAGTGGCAAAAATCACTTGAAAGACACTGAAGATTTTTAGAACTTAAAGACAGGACTAAAGCTAGTCATTGTGAAAAAAAGATCTCTAAAAACAAGGAACCAGAAAGTAACAATTCAACAGATGCAAAACAACACAAAGAAAAATAATTTAAGAATGATACGTGTCAGTGAAAAAGTGGGAGCCAACACAAATGACATAAAAAGGCTATTTACAGAAGTCATAGCCGAAAATTTCCCTTAACTGGGAAAAGGACCCGGCATGCAGATGTACAAAGCATACAGAACTCTTGCTAGTCATACCCAAAATAAACCTCCACCCTGGCATATAGTAATCAAGATCCCAGAAATTCAGCACAAAAACAGAGTATTAAAAGCTGTTAAAGAAAAGAAACAGATCACCTATAAAGGAAAACCTATCAGAATCACGGCCAACTTCTCAACACAAACCCGCAAGCCAAGAAAAGCTTGGAATAAAGTGCTTCAAATCCAGGAAGAAAACAGCTTCCAATTCAGATTGATGTACTTTGCAAAACTATCTTTCAAAACTGATGGGAAACAAGATACTTCCATGATAAAGAACAAACAAAAGAATTCATTACCACTATATTGACCCTACAAAGAGCACTGAAGGGTACTCTAGAGAGATAAAGATGACCACAGTTCCAGGAATAGCAGCAGAGGGGAATGGCCAAACAGGGCAGGCAACTGAATGAAAGGGAAAAAGTGGGGGCCAACAGCAGGAGAATATTATGGCAGAGAGAAATAATGCCATTATGTAGATGTAATGTAGATGACCTCAATTCACCAATAAAAAGAAACACAGGAAGAGTGTTGATCCATCAATATGCTGCATACCAGAAACACATTTAACTCAAAAGGAAATTTATAGACTGAAAGTCAAAGGAGAAGAAACAATGTTTCATGTGACAGGAAACCAGAAAAAATCAGGGGTAGCTTGCCCATCAACCACAGAATGGATAAGAAAGATACAGTATTTTCATACAATGGAAAGCTACTCAGTTATAAAGAAGGATAATCTCAAGGCTCTTGTAGGTAAATGGAAGCAATTTGAGATCATGCTTATGGGTAAAATGTTTCAGTCTCACATGGGTAAGCACTGTGTTATCTCTTGGCATAAAAAACTGAAGAAGTTAGTGGGATCCAAAATGTACAATAGGTATTATGCAAGTGATTTGGGGAGGAAACATCTAAAAGGGAAGGTTGGTAACCACTGTTAATTTTCTACATGATAGTATATGTTGATAATCCCAAACTCTAGGATGCTAAAGCCAGATGACAGCAAGTTCTAACCCAGCATATACAATTTAGCAACTTGACAAGACTGTATAAAAAAATTAAGTAAGTAAGTAAATACAAAAGAACAGGGGTGTACCTCAGTGGTAAGGTGCAGCAACGAATTTGAAGCAATAATAAAAAAAGTTTCCCATGAAAGAAAAACCTGGGGCTGGGGATTTAGCTCAGTGGCCTAAGCGTCTGCCTGGCAAGTATGAGGTCGTGAGTTCGATCCCTGGTACCAAAAAAAAAAAAAAGAAAAAGAAAAACCTACGATTGGATGGATTCACTGTTGAGTACCACCACTTAACTATTACATAAAATACAAAGGGCAGGAACTCTTCTGAATGCATTTTATAAAGCTGGTATTACCCTGTTACCAAAACCTGATATGAACGCAACAAAAACTGTAGAGCAATATCCTTAATGGACATGGATGTAAAAATCGTCAAAGAAATACCTGAAAAGTGATTCAATATCACATTTAAAAGATCATACCACCTGGAATTCTAGCACTGAAGAGGCTGAGGCAGGAGAATTACAGCTAGTTCAAGGCTGCCTGGACTAAAAAGTGAGTTTAAGGTCAGTCTGAACTGCACAGAAAAACTGTGTCTCAAAAAGACAATAAATAAATAAACTACAATAAATAAATAAATAAAGATCATACATACAACATGTCCAAAATGGTTCCATTCCAGGGATACTAGGTTGGTTCAACATATCCAATTCAAGAAATGTAAAACATCACATAAATAAAATAAAGAATTTTTAAAAACGCACATGATCATCTTCATAATGCAAAAAAGATAAAATTCAATATACCTTCATGATAAAACCTCTGAATAAATTAGGTATAGAAGGTCATAACTCAATATAATGAAATCTACATATGGTAAGCCGAAGCCAGCACCAATCTGAATGACCAAAAAGTTAAACCATTTTTTCTAGTATGGAAAATCAAATGAAAAAGAATGCTCATTCTCACCATTCTTATTCAACATAGTATTGAAAACTTTATGCAACACAATTAGGAAAGAGAAAGAAAAAGGATAGGAAGATGAAAGGAGTAGATCATATTATCTATTTTCAAATGAATGATACAAGTCTATACTTAGAAAAAGAGTCCACTAGGTGTCTCTTAAATAAACAAATTCAGTAAAGTTGAAGGATAAAAAAAAAAAATCAACATGGCTTTCCTATACACCAATAATGAACTTGCTGAAGAATTAATCAGCAAAAGTTATCATTCATCAAAACCACAAAAAATATACTTAAGAATCAATATAAGGAGGTTAAAGACCTCTTCAGTGAACATTATATAACACTGAGGAAAGAAACTGAAGTGGAAGATGAAGAGACTTCTCATGTTCATGGATTGGCAGTTATTTTTGATAAAATAGTCATATTATCTCCAAAGTGACATATGTAGATTCAATGCAATATCCACCAACATACCAATGACATTCTTCAGAGAACTGGGAAAAAATGCTAAAGTTCATTTGAAAGCATAAAAATGTCAAATAGCCAAAGCAATCTTGAAGAAAAACAGCAACGTTGGAGGCATCAAAATACCTGATTGTAAAATATACTAGAGAAACACTGTAACAAAACCAGCATGGCACTATTATAAAAATAGACAAGTAGACCAATGGAAAAGAATAGAAGAAGCAGAAATAAACGCAGCCATCTACAGTTGATGGGCATATTCCTCACAAGAATTAAAAACATACAATGCAGAAAATATAGCCTCTTTAAAAAAATGCTGTTGGAAAACTTGAAGATGTACTGTAGAAGTTGGAAACTAAATCTCTATCTCATAGCCTGGACAAAAATGTAATCGTAAATGCATCAAAATTACTAATGTACAACTCAAAATTTTTAAATTACTACATGAAAATATAGGGGAACAATTTCAAAATATTGGAATAGGCAATCATTCCTGAACAGACTCAGGAAATAATCACATAAATCACTGCAATTGATGAATGGGAGTATATAAAACTAAAGAGATTCTGCACAGCAAAGGAAATGATCAACAAAATGAGACAGTCTATAACAAAATGAGGAGATGGAAAAGAATATTTCATCACCATTCATTCAACAAGAGTAACATCTAGAAAAAGAACAGAATAATTACACAAAAAGGACAAGTAATTCAATAAATAGGCAAATGAACTGGACAGATCCTTCTGAAAAGAAGTGTAAATGTCCAATAAACATATTCAAAAAATGTTCAACTTATTTAGCTATTAGGGAAAGGCAAATGAAAAATATATTTAAATTCCATTTAACCCTAGTCAGAATGGCTATTATTAAGGAAAAAAAAAAAAAGAAAAAGAAATGCTAGTATGGATATGAGTAAATAAATCCTTATATGTTGGTGGTGGGAATATAAATTAGTACAGCTACTATGGAAGACAGTGTGGAGTTTCCTCATAAAGTTAAAAATAGAATTCTGGATGACCTAGCTATATCAGTTGTGCAGATATATGTACACCTGAAAAAATCCAAGCATCACACTATAGAGAAACCTAAACACTCATGCTTATTATACTATTCACAAAAGTCAGATTATAGAATTAACTTAAGATGCTCATCACTTAATAAATGAAGAAAATGTTTAACACTGCAATATAACTGAGTTGTAAAGAAGAATAAAATTATGTAATTTGAAGGAAAATGGGTGGAATCTGAAGTTCATAATGTTAAACAAAATAGGCCACTCTTAAAAGAGTATTACTGCATGTTTTCTCTCTCATTTGTAGAATCTAGGGAAAAAAATAAAATTAGGTGAAAGTAGAAAGGGGACTATCAGGGAAGGAGAAGATTGCAAGGGGGAGAGACGGTGAATACAATCAAATCATGTTATATACACTAATGAAAATTTCACAATAAAGTTCATTAATTTATACAACTAATGTGCACTAACAAGTACAATTCCAATTAAAGTAAAAACCTTCAGCACAGCAAAGGAAATAAGTCATAGAGTGAAGGGATAATCTACATAATAGGGGAAAAATGTGCAAACTGTATATTATATTGAACAAGGAGTTAATATCCAAAAACTAAATGAAACCCTAAAAACTCAATAGAAGGGCCCGGGATTTAGCGCAGTGTACAAAAAAAGAAAAAATTTCAATAGAAGAATTGGGAGATGAGGGTTGTAAGCAGCCAACACTCACAAATCATTCTGTTGGGGCACAATTACTGTTATTTCTTGATTAATTAGAGGTCTCTGACCAAGTTTTTGTACTGCTGTTTCTGCTGAATTCAACTGACCTTGACAGTGTCTGAAGCCCAGTAGCATACCTCTGATAAGCACTGAGTCAGAGTAATTGTCTATACATTGAGGCACCCTGGGCTATAAAGGACACCATTATAATTATGCTCACTCAGTAAGGGTCCCTCTGTGGAATGGTTCTATATTATGGTAATGCCTTTAACTATGCTTATCCTACTAGGGTCACCTTTCCTTGTTCCTATATAGTATGATAAACAAATCTGTTCAACAAATTTGTTTCAAAAAATCTGTTCAAGACTAGCCTGCCTGTCAATATATCACTCAATTCATGTAACCAATCGTGTAACGTTTTGTCACTTGCTTTGTACCTTTCACTTCTAAATTCTATATAAACTAAGCTCTCTGAAAATTCAGTGCTTTCCCTTTGAGGATTATTCCACAACAGTTTGCAGGTGTAAAAATTAAATGCTGCCTTCTCAGCTACTTGATGCAAAGGGTCTTTCTTTCAATTTGGTTTGGTTTGGCTTGGGAATTTTCCATCAGCGACTCCAGAATATTTTTACAAAACAAGAAGTATGTGAATAAATACGGGTTCTAAAGGAAACTGTGGAACTGCAACTTGACAGAGCTAGCAACCAGACAAAATCCTGAAATACTGGTGTTTAGAAAGATAAGTAAATTAAGTAAAGCAACACAATGGCACTAAGTGGACTGTAGCTCACTGAAGGAGGAGAAACTTCTCCCATGCAGCAGAAAATTTAGCATACTCTTGTTAACACACACTCTGGTGCTAGACAGAGATGCATCCTGAGAAGTAGGAGATCGAGTGCATGTTTCCTCTCCAGATTTAGATTGGGAAACTGCTTTAGAAGCTCCTCTCATGCTTTGCCTAGGTAGAATAAGCAAGAGATGGTCTTGGGCACAGTTGAGGTGAGAAGCCACCTTGAGTATCTACCACTGCCTCAGGAAAGAAAATTCCACACTTCTCTGTAACTCCAAGTTAACTGCCACAGTACTGCAGGGTAAAAGTAGACATTTGCCCTAGTAGCTAGGGTCAGGGAAAAAGGCAACTATTATACAATAAAAATCATGAAATTAGGCCCTGCTTCTAAAGAGTCTGAACTCCAAGCTAGAAGAATCTCAATGCGTTGGAGAGTGCAAAACTGTAGCAACCTGAATACAGACTGATTCATGGGACCTTTCCCCCTCCTTTTTTTTCTTTTTTTTTGGTAGGAGGGGTTCTCAGTCTGCAGACATCTCTACAGGCATCTGTGGCTCCTAATACAAACAACCTGTAAGTCTACATATCTCCAATTTTGCCAGAGACATTCATACCAAAGATGGGGCATGGAGACACCGGCCATTTACACTGCCAAAAATGCAGTCTGGAAAATCAGAGAGATCTGGTACACTCTGTGAACCTGCCCATGGACTATGCAAGTCATATTCAGCAGACACCCTTGAGTTTTCACTCTGCCCCACATTCTCAGGTAGGGAAGAGATTAAAACAGTGGGGATGAGGCAGTTTTGCACACTGGTAGATTTACCAGAAAACTCATCCACAACCAAAGAGTAGTAGAGCTCAGACTCTAGTCTTCTCTGAATAGCATTCCTAACTGGACAGAACTAGAGAACTCTAAATTGAAAAATAAAAATACTTTCACCTGTCTATCCCTAATCAGGAAGCATTCAAGAACTGACTCTAGTATGAGTACTACTACAAAAGGAAATGTCAAATCTGGTTTCACTTACTTATTTGGTGTTTCTTTGTATATTGCCTATAAATGTTTGTAAGTGCTACTTACTGTTTTTGCCTCTGTAGTTCCTTTCATATATTACATTATGTTCTCCCACACAAAGAGTTGTTTTACTGGAGTTTATCAGATTTTTGTTTTATTAGTTTATTAACTGCTTTCAATCGTCCTGTATCAGTGGTGGTGAACCCATAAGTACACGTGCCATAGTAGGCTGTTTGTATCACCGAAAACTCTATAAGGGTTCACCATCATTGCCCTATATCTTCTCTCAATTTCCATTTATAACCTCTCTCCAACTATTCTTTTTTACTTCTCCTGTCAAACTTTCTCAACTTCCCCTTCCTGCCCCTTCTTTTCTTGTACACATTATCATTAAAACTTATTCTTTTTTCTTGTTTCTTTGTGTGTATAAGTGAAACAGATACATGTGTTTAATTGTTTATGAGCATTAGCTATTGAATTTACTATAGTGTCATTTTTTTGTTTGGTCTTTTCTGTTTGTATGTTTGTTTGTTTGTTTGTTTTTTGGTCATCTCCCCAAAGCAAAGGATTTTTTTGTGGGTCTTCTAACTTTGTGTATCTGCTATTCATTCAATTAGTCCATTAACTGGATTCTGTTTCAGTATATAGTCTTTCACTTTTCCTTTACATTCCCAGCTCTTTCTTTCCTTCTGTTCACAGAAACTCTGAAATCTCTATTTCTGACATTTTTGGGATCATAAATATCACTATGCCTTATTTTTTAAAAATTTTTTTAACCTTTTCGTCTTTCTTTGTACCTTTATTCTTTTCTGTTGTTTTATTATTTTCCTAGACTATTCTCAATCATTACTCATTCTTTGTTTTCCTGGGTTAGTAAAACAATAGAGAACTTTCAAAAATTTTAAAATTATATGTTAATGTATGGGTTGATTCTTTTGATAATGATATTTTTGATAACTGCTCTTTCTTCACAATGCAGTATGAAGAATGGAACCTAGTACTTTGAATAGGTTGAGTGGGTATGTTTGTGCTAAATCACACCTAAAGCCAAGGACATATCACAAGAAGAAAGTGATTTATCAAAAATATTTTCATACAACAGTAGTAGAGATTTCCATCCTAAATGATCTACAAACTTCAAGAGAAAAACATAAGAATCATGAGAAAACAAGGCAATAAACTTCCTGCAAAATTTGTAACTCCCCCCAAATTAATCCCAAAGATACTTAAGTAGATGAAATTCCAGACAAAGAACTTAAAAAACTGATAGTTAAAATGACCAATGAGTTAAAAAAAAAAAAAGAGTCAAATAAGCAGCTGAACAAGTAAATTACTAAAATTATTGATAAGCTCCACAAAGATAAAAACTAGCAGGTAAATGAATTAAAGAAAATAGTTCAGGATGCAAAAATCTACTCAGTAAAAAAAGTTTGGGGGGAAAAAAATCAAGCATAAAGCCTGGAAATGAAAATCTGAATATGTCAAAAAGCTAACCTGAATCTCCTGACAACAGGTAAGATGAATCAGAAGAATGGATACCACGACTTGTATTAAAACGTTTGGTCAGTAAAAATAAGAACAAGCTATAAATGGAAACACTATTCAACAGCCTATGGACAACTCTAAACATGCTTAAGAATCATTGGCCTTAAGGAGGTTGACTCATAATATAATGAAAATTTAAAAAAAAAACTGTTCAGTGAAATTATTCCAGAAAATTTTTCCAGTCTGGGTAATGAGGTTAATATGCAGGTACAGACACTTGCAGAACTCCAAATACACATGATCAGAAAGTACCTCTTCATATCTCTCAGTTAAAATTCCAGAAATTCAGAAAAAAAGGAAAGAATGTTAAAAGCTGTTAGAGCAACAAATCATTTATAGGGGGAAATTCATCAGAATAATAGATCTCTGAACAAAAACCTAAAAGGTCAAGAAGGCTCAGAATGAAGGTTTTTAAGCACTGAAAGAAATTACTGTCAACCCGAATGATTAAATCCTGCAAGATCTCATTCATATCTGAAATCATCCATGACGAAGATAAAGAAATATATGACCACAAAGCCAGCACTTCAGAGAACACTTAAAGAAGTCCTAAGCAGAAATAATGAATACAAACAACAGGTTAACAGAAAGAATAAATCTCAGAGAATAGTTAAACAAGCTAGAAACAGAAATAAATAAAACAGTAAAAAACCAACAAAATGACAGGAAGACAAGAAGTACTATCTACCTTTCAGTACTAACAATTAATGTAAATGGTCTCGCCAATTAATAAAACACATATGGGCAAACTAGATTTAAAAACAAGACTTACCATATGTTGCCTACAAGAAACACACTTCATCCACAAAGATATATAAAAAGATTGACAATATAAGCAAACAGAATGATATTCCAAGTAGCTGGAGCCCAAAAGAGTAGCTACAGTCTTCCAACAATGTAGACTTCAAACCAAAACCTATCAGAAGAGACAAACATGGCGCTACATATTGGTATAGGGAATAGTTCACCAACAGGAGATAATAATTGGAAATACATTAAGTATGAGAAAAATGTATATGGTGAATGTTTAAATTTTTAAAAATTTATTACAGTAAATGGAGCATTGCCTTTAATCTCTTTCTAAATACTTCCTCTCACTTTGAAAACCTTTATACCATCATTCTTGCCACTTTTTGAATCTGTTTTGGAAGCCTTCTTTTGTGTTTTTACAAGGTATGATCAAAAATATGATGAATACTACTGCCAACTGCCATCTAATGGAAAAGAAGTTTCAGCCACCTTATTCACCAGATCTAGTAGTTGGAACTTTTGATTCTTCCTCAAACTCAAAATCATCATGAAAGGTAAAATAATTTTAATTGATTCAGGACATGAAGACAGTTATGACAGCACAACTAAAGATAATCACCAAAGAGAACTTCCAAAACTGCCTCAGAAAATGGCAAGGATGATGGGATAAGTTTGTCTGAAGCAAGAGGGAGTACTTCGAGGGGTCTTAATGGTACTGTGTCTTTTACTACAGTATGTTTTTTATTATTCACTGCACTTCTATTACAACTCATATATTGCTAAATATCATCACAACCAATTTCATAAAACAACAGTATTTTACATAAAAGGACAGTTAGAGGTCAATACAATCATAGTAGGGGCCTTAAGTATTGCAGTCTCACAAATAGGTCATCCAAATGCCTCCTTCCCCAAATCAACAAAGATATATCAGAGTTACACTATAGATCAAATGGATTTAACAGATATTCACAGACTTCTCTGTCCAAAAACAGTAGACTACACCTTCTTTTTAGAAGCCTATCGAACTTTCTCCAAAACAGACCTTATTTTTAGACCATAAAAGAAGTTCCAATAAATACAAAAGTACTGAAACAATCTTATGTATCTTATCAGATCATAATAGAATGAAACTAGAAATTGACAGCTAAAGAAACCACACAAACCACAAAAACAAGAGATTGACTAACATTGTACATTTGTTTTTAAGTTTTGCTACATTTACCTTACAGAGGGTACATGATATAGGGAAGATGTAGGTCTTGCCCTCTGAGGTGCTTACAGTCTGAGGGTTTGACAAGTCAAAAGTTTAATAAGACATAAGAGAACAAAGTAATTTATTAAGACAAATTCTCCTACAGTAGTGGTGGTGAATATATTGCACACACACCGCAGTGGGCTGTCTGTTGTCACTAAAAGCTCTAAAAGGTTTGCCATCATTGCCCTACAGCTATGGTGGATTGAATCATTTCAGCTTTTGCAATTGATCCAATTAAGATGAAGCACAATACTGATTTGATTGAGAATTCTCATAGTTTTTATTAACATTCATCTACTGAACAGAACTGACTTCAGACAACTGAAAGTAAAGACTAGATCTTTTGAGGTATAAAGGCTATACCCAACTTAATTATGGTCACTTATCTGAAGAAATAAACTTACTGACCAGTTTAACTCAGGTTATTACATTAGTTTAAACACAAGCAATGTTCTGGTACTATGTTGCCCTGGTCACTGTTCATTTAAAATAGTGAAGTTAAAAAAAAAACAACAACAGTGAAAGTTAAAAAATGAGGGTTATGCAGCTAACTCATAGGGAGCTGATCACACATCTCAATGTTCTTGTATCAAACATTTATCGCATATTACAAAAGTGTATGCTTCATTATTAAATCAAAAGTAATATGAATAGTTAAAATTATAATAAACTAATGACCTGTACATTTTCACATGGATGAATGTCAATACATTTAAATAGGAACTAATGGCTTTATTATCTACCTATACGTATTTCAAAAACAGAACATCTTTCTAGGTTTTGCTTAATTATCACTGTAAGAAATGGATTTAAGTTTTAATAATCAACTGTTAGAAAAACAGCAGTTACACCAGCAGTATCTTGTTAGCACACGACTCAAGTATTTTCAGATGACATGACTTAGAAAACACTGTAAACCCAGCTAAAATTTTGCATTTATTTTGAGATGCTTCCATTGTTAACCCTTAAATCATTATCAGGAAAATAACCATGTGATGTAGAACAGCCAATTAATATGACTATTTTACATTTTCATGTAACAGAAAGAGAAGGAGTGTCTCAAAATCAGTCTGGGAGGGGAAAAGCAATACTATAAGAATTGTATTATCAGATTTGTAGTTACACTGCAAAGCCAAAGCCACAGTAGCAAAAACATGGTACTAGCATAAAAACAGCGAAGAAGACAATGGGTCAGAGCAGAGCACACAAACAAATCCATGTACCTACACCCATCTGACTTTACGAAGGGATTTAGTATATTAGAGAAAAATCAGTCTCTCTTACAATGTTCTGGGAAAACTGGATATCCATATGCAGAAGACTGAAACTAGATTCTTATCTCTCACTCTGTATTTATAACTAAGTCAAAAATGAATCAAAAACCTGAATGTAAAACCACAAACTCTGAAATTGCTGGAAGGTAACACAGGGAAAACACTTGTATCCATAGGCACAGGTAAAATCATCCTGAATTGGACCCCAGTAAATACAGGAAATAATATCAAGAATCAACAAATAGGGCTACATCAAATTTTAAAAGGTTCTACATAGCAAATGAAACAATAAAATGAATAGATAAACTACCTGAGTGGGATAAAATGTTTGCTATCTACTCTTCTGATAAATAATTAATCTCTGGAGTATCTAAAGAAAAAAACTATTCCCCAAGACAAAGCACAAAGCACTCAATAAAAAAGTGGGCAAATGAAGTGGATACTTACCGTAAGCAGCACAAACGGAAAATATGTATATGAAGAAATACATATCAAGATGTATTAAAATTCTTTAACCATTAAGGAAATACAAATCAAAACAACTTTGAAATTCCATCTCATATAAATGAGAATAGCTATCATCAACAATACAAAAAAAAAGTCGAAGTAGCATAACCACAATGGAATATGGAAATTTCCTCAAAAAGCTAAACATAGGAATACCACTTGATCCTTGTACTCTTGGGTATATCCTTTAAAGAATTATAGACAATATACTATAGTGGTACAGGTATATGTATGTTTATAGTGGCATAATTCACAATAGTTAAGCTGTGGAAAGCACCTAAACATCCATCAGAAGAGTAAAATCACTGTGGCAAAATGGATGGAAGTTAACACTTTCAATATCAATAATCATCAAGGAAATATAAATCAAAAGCAGAATAAAATACCATCTCATTCCTGAAACAATAGTTATTATCAAAAAGACAGAAAATAAGTGCTGCTGAGGATATGAGAAATGGGAATCCTGGAACACCATTAGTGGGACATAAGTTAGCATAGCCAATATGTATAGTTGTATTGAGGTTCCACAAATAAAAATACAATTACCATATGATCCAGCAATCCCATTACAAAGTATATATCCAAAGGAAATTAAATCAGACTGCACTTCCAGATTCACAATACCACTATTCATATCAGCTAAGAAATGGAAACATCTCAAGTGTCCATTAACTAATAAATAGATGAAGTAAAAGTTGTACATATACCACAGCCATAAAAAATATACTTCTCATCCATTAAAAGAGTAAAATTATATCATTTGTGACAACATGAGCAGAACTGAAAAGTATTATGTTACAATAAATAAGTCAAAAACAGAAAGAAAAGCACTGGATGATCTCACTGTTTTGTGATATCTAAAAACTTGATTTCATAGAAACTGAGAAAAGAAAGGTATACTGGAGATCAGGAAGAACAGGGGCTGGGAAAGGCATGGGTAAAAGTTAATCAGTGGCTATACTAAGTTAGAGTTGGATATAAGCAAGAAATTCTGCTGTTGTACTCAACTATACAATGATGACGAAAATGTACTGTGTATTTCAAAGAGCTACAAGAAAATATTTTGAAAGTTTTTACCATAAAGAAATGACAAATACTGAGAAGATACATATTCTTAAACTTGATTTAAAATTAAACAATGTATACATATATCACATCATATGGTATTGTATGCCATTACTATATATAATTTTTATGGTTTTTATGTATCAGTTAAATTTTCAAAGGTAAAACAAAAAAAATTTACTTCACAGGTAGAATTGAATAAAATAGCATTTCTTAAAAAGGCAGAAAGCAAATTTTTAAAAACTATCAAGCAATATAATTATCAATTATATAGAGATCTTAAAAATATTGAAAACAAAAAACAAAAACAATATTGAAAACAGTATGAACTTTTCTTTTTTTGGCACTGGGGATCAAGCCTAGGGCCTTGTGCATACAAGGCAAAAGCTCTACCAGTGAGTCACATTCCCAGCTCAGAAATTATGATAACAACTTATGATAATTACTTTTTTAAAAATAAAGATTACATGTAGGAAAGTTATTTTATTATAGGAGTCATTAATTTTCGTTTAAAGTACTATTTGGAATAAACAATATGTATACATGTTTTTCATATTTTTATTAGTCCGTTTGCAGTACATAATGTTTACATTCATCATGTGGAGTTGATATATGTACATAACACATCTTAATTTCTTTTTTCATTCCCTTTTCCTCCAGTCCCTCCTGTGTGGATCCATCTCTAGATGTCCTTCTCATTTGAGAAAGATCTATTACCTACTTCCTATTATCAAACTTGCATTTTTCTCCTTACTTATAATTCAAGTTTCTCATGTAATAGAAACCATGTGATATTTAAGTTTGTGTGTCTGATTTATTTCACATAACATTATGCTCTCATGGTGCAGTATACATATTTTTAAAACTCAGAAGTATAAATTAAAAAACCTTCCTCCACATCCTACCATAAAAATTTTAGGGTACCATGCTAACTTGTTTCCTCCTTATCTATTTCTTTACTCTTACTCATTTTAGAAGGCAACAGTACACTACCTTTAAATCACCATCTTTCCAGTTCTACTCAGACATAGAATACAAAGAAGTATGCTAATTTGAGTAGAAAAAATTTTTTTAGTAGAAACGTATTTTATAACATAATATTGACTGATGATATTCACGGGTCATATTATTTTTAGAACTTTTAGTTTTGTATTTTCAAAAAAATCTGAATAATTCTAGATACAACACACAGTTTAGGATTTTACAAAATCGTAAGTCACACAGAAAGAGATCACCAGGAAATACTAAGATAGCTCTACAAGGTCTACTACTGAAAGGATAAAGAATATATCCTTAGATAATCTTAAAAGTTTCAAATATCCTTTTATTAATTAAATTTCTAGTATAAAACACATGGCATATCCAGTCTATGCTGTTTTTTGTTATTATCTGTTTGTTAAGAATCTTTTTGGTTTATGTTTTGTAATCGAGTAACTGATTTGAACATGATACACAGTATATTAACTTGTTTTTCTCTTATTACGTTATTATTAAATTTTGCTTTATTTTTTCATAAAATAAAAAAGATTAGAAAAGAAATGATGGTTAGGGAAACCACCAATAAATAGAATAGTACCCATGAAATTAGCAATAAATGGCAGCAATTAAATCTGAAACTAAAGAGGCATGAGGAAAAAGTAGTAACTGCAACACAGGAGAAACAGCCATATAAAGAAGAGTTGTCTGCAGGGTGTGAGCTTAAAAAATGTATTTTTTATAATTTTATACCTAAGATCTGATTCCCAGGTCTTATCTACCAATTAACAATGAAATCCACTCCAATTTCCAACAGGAGGTAATAAAATTTTAGTTAATTAAGGAAAGCAAAGCTATAATTTAACCATTTCATAAATGTTTAAGAACATATTTCTGAGTTTTTAAGAGCCATTTACTCCTGTTCATGTCATACCAACCACAAATAGATACTGAAAATTCTGACACTAGAGATACTGAAAATTCCAAAAAATTAAGAAAATTGTTGTAAATCAAGTTGTCATCAATATAATTACAAACAGAAGAAAAAACAAACTCTAAATACAAAGGATGCTCCTTTCCTGAACATGTTTTAGAATCAAGAACACTTTATTTTTTATTATATCTTTTATATAGTTCTTACAGTTTTTATATAGTTATTATAGTTATTACAATTTTACATAGTTATGACAGTAAAGTCTGAAAGGCCCAAATTCAATATTTAATGTAATTAAATTACTATTAATTTTCCCTCATAAATGTGTAGTGGGAATAGATATAGTATAGTCACTTTGGGATACAGGTTCAGTGTCAGCATAAAGGCTGACTTCAAGAACTAATAATAGGGGCTGGGTATTTAGCTCAGCGACACAAGTGCATGCCTGGCATGCGTGAGGTCATGAGTTCGATCCCCAGTATCAAACAAAACCCTAATGATAATAAAGGCCTCTAGGAAATTCGGGTTCCCAGATTTCTAAGTATGGATGTCACTTTTTGGTAGGCCCCAAAACCTCAGGGCAATTTGAGACTTCAAGAAGACAAAAATTCACATAAATCTATGCATAATGATTTAAAAATCTAATGCTATGTTTATGATTTATATTTCTAGCCTTAAGAGGCAATTAAATTCTAGACTCCACTATGAAAAGTTCTAGCAAAAAAAAAAAAAACAAAACAATAAAAAAACCCCAACCCATACAGTCACTTACTATTGGGGTGGGAGAATACATACATAATCAAGCTAGGTTAACTAAGGAAAATTTTCCAAATAGTCTTATTTTGATTGTCATAAAAATGGTGTGAATATATAGCATATATATTGTGAGTAGGAAATTTGGTGAGGTTACAGTGTTAAATATTTTATGTATCTATGAAGAATAGTCACAGAAAATTCTTGGTATCAGTGAAGTGGAGAAACTCACAAACTCATATTTGATTTGAGGAAAGAAGGCAAAAGAATGAGGTGGTTTTTAATTGTGACTTTAAACTTCCAAAGAGAGAGACACATAGTTACTGAAATTTAACATACACACACATGAATTTCTATAACAAATGACCAAAAAAATTAACTTTATAATTAAAATTCAAAGACAAAAGTAGATTTATGCTTTAGATATAGGTGGAAATCTAACAGTAACACATGCAAGCATGTTAGATATGGCTATTTTGAATTCATTTCTCCCTTATAATCTGATTTAATTTTATACTTTACACTTCTTACATTATTGCTCTATGACAACGCTTATTGCTCCTTGCTGGCCTACAGCTGTCTACTTTTTCTTCTATACTGGCATTTACTGGCACTTCTGCCACTGTCTGTGCATTTAATATCTAATGTAGAATAGGACAAATGTCCACATTAAAGATCACTATTACTTCTCAAATACTTTTGGTCAAATTATTTTGAAGGTATGTAAAACATGTTCATAAGGTTTCCAAAGGATACACACAGAAAAAATAAAACTGCATACTCACCTTCCCCTAAAGTATTCAAGGTTGTAAGGAAGTGACATGAGACAGTAATTAAGACACATATACACGCAACGAAGAGCAAAGGTAATTACGTAAATATTAAAGACAATAAACTGCATATTACTTTTCTATACTGATTTAGCAAGTAAGCCTATAACACTTGGAAATGAAAAATATATGATAATAACAGCACAAAAGAGGTAGGAAGGAGAAAGCTGTATGGAATTTAGAAGATGACACCGGACAGTAACTCAAATCCAAATATAAAGTAGTGTTTGCTAAATTAAACTTATTTATTAGCTTGGGTTAATACATATATTTTTATAAACTGTGTATTTATATTATAATATGTATTAGCAGATAACATGTACTATATATGAATACATCTCCCTCTTAGCTTCTAAAAAGATATAAAAGTATGTAACCTAGTAATTATAAAAGTGTACATATTGTTGGGTTTACACTATCTAGAAGGAAATACATGTAAAGATAAGGAACAGCACTTATATACAAATAATGTTTTTATACCTAACTGAAATCAAATTACTATAACTCTGAAGTACATTTTGATAACATCTTTGTTGTATGCTCTAGAGCAATCACTAACAAAATATGAAAACTACACAGAAAATTGTTAATTAAGATGTGACACTACAGGAAAAACTGGATATTCACATGCTAACAGATGAGTAGATCCTTCCTTACACACAAATTAACTCAAGAAACACCAAAGAGCTAAGCATAAAGGCCTAAACTATAAAACACTTAGGAACATAAAGAAAATGCTTCTTGAAGAGGAGGTGGCAATGATTTCCTGGAATGATACCAAAATCACAAGCAGCAAAGGAAAAAATTAAGATGTTGAACTGCATAGAAATTAAAAACCTTTCTGCATTACAGAACATTATCAACAGATTGAAAGTTAACTTCCAGAATTGAGGTAAATATTGGCAAATCACATCACTGATATGTGTCTGGAATATAGAATATACAAAAAATTCTGATAAATGAAAATCAAAAAGCAAACTATTTAATCAAAAAATAGTTAAAGGACTTGAATGAACTAAAAATGACACTGTCATAGCCAATAAATACATGTAAAGATGATCAACATCATCAGTCACTATGAAATGCAAAGCAAAACAGCATGACATGTACAATTATTTGGATGGCTCTTAGAAAAAGAAAATTCAGTAAATAAGTGTTGGTGAGGATGTGGACAAACTGGAACCCATCATACACGGCTGGTGCAAATATGATATGATATAGCCACTGTGAAAATCAATACACAGATTTCTCAAAAAATTAAAAAGAATTATTATATGATCTAACAATAGCATTTAACAGTATATTCCCAAAACAAGTAAAAGCAGGGAATCTAAAAAAATACATGGACAGTCATATTCATAGCAGGATTATTGAGGAATGGCCAAAAGGAAAATGTGACCCAAGTTTCTATAGAGAAATGGAGAAAGACAATATGGCAGCATTGGACAAAGTAATATTATTTACAGCTATAAAGGGGACGGAATTTTCATGTATTGTGTAACACAGAGGAACTGTTGCAGACATTATGCTAAGTGAAATAAGCCAATGGATAATTATTATATAATTCCATTTGCATGAAATCCCTACAGTAGTTAAATTCATAGAGACAATATACAATTGTGGTTGGAAGGTGCTGGGAGGTGAAGTGTAGGAGTTAGTGTTTAAAGAGTTACAAGGTTTCAGTTGGGAAAGATGAAAAGTTCTAAAGATGGATAGGGGCAATGGTCACATAATAATATGAAAGTGCTTAATTAACAGTATTGAGCCACTTAAAAATGGTTATGATGACAAATTTTATACACACACACAAAACCGAAAAAAATAGGATCAAAACCAGAAAATATTTGGCGCTTCCTCAAAATGTTAAATGTAAGTTACAATACAAATTCGTAATTCTATTAGTAAGCCTATACCTATGAAACAAAAAAATTTCTGTATAAAAACTAGTAAAGTTCAAAGAAACATTATTCATAATAGTCAAAAGATTAAAAAATGCCTATTAACTAACGAATGGGTAAGCAAAGGAGTATATTCATACAATGGAATATTTGACAATAAAGTGGAATAAAGGACTCATATGCTGTATGTATAACTTTGAAAATACTAAGTTAAATAAATGAAGCCATTCACAAAATATCAGATTGTATGGTATTATTCAGGCAAATGTTTTACATAAGCAAACATAAAGACAGAATAGATTAACAGTACCTAGATGAGACAGGAGAAGGAAAATGAGAATGGCTGCTAAAGGTTCAGATTTCTTTTTGGGAGCTGAAGTTCTACAACTGAGAGTGGTAATGGTTATATAACTGTGAATATACTAAAAAGTACTGAAGCATAAACTTAAAATGGGAACTTGCATGGTAAGTGATTTCTATCTCGATACAACTGTTCACATTTTAAAAAAGGAAAGACAAAAGACATAATTTCTGCAAAAGTTTCATTTTCCTCAGGACAGCCACACCATATCTGTAATATTGCCTTCAGTTACTGGTGTTATATTTAAAAAGATACGCAAACTATGATCTATCCTAAATGGTTTTCTTGAGTCTGCTTATTTAGACTGAGTCATTGATATACGTCAAAGAAATAATTAAATTTAAAAGTCACAAATATGACTCTCCTAGTAGAAATGAAACTTTCAAAAAGCATGGCCAAATGATCCTCAAATAATTGCTAGATTTTTAGTTCAAATCAGTGTATAATCTCTACCTCTTGAGTGCAGGCAAAACCTGTCACTTGATTCTAACCAACAGTATATAATAAAGTTAACAATATTTACTCTTACGATTAGATAGAGGTTAAATTGTACATAAAACTCTTTTCTTTCAAGCCATGAGATAACATATGATGATAAGAAAGTTTTAAGCAGGCAAGTTTGTGATAATCTGTTATACAGCGATATATAACAAATTTAGGCAAAAAGGGCAGTCATGGATATAAAAAAACTTTAGGCATTAATTTTTAATCTCATATAATCTAATTTATCTTCAGCTAATTTGTGTTTTCAAACAGACTAACAAATTCATGAAATTTGCATTCCATCTCATAATTAATCTCTCTCCTCCAGCTTTTTCCTCTCTCCCATTCTCTCTCTTCTCTGATTTTTTCTTTCTTTGGTTATGTCAAAGATTGCTTCCTCTTGAAACCATTCAACAGTATTCCAATTTAATTGTTCAAAGTTTCTGAAATAATATTCCCTAGAGTTAAGGTTTCATGGTGAATAAGTCTGTTTCACTCTTTTTATTTTTTTGGTTTATAGTGGTAAATGTCCTCTTTTAAAGAAAACTGAAAATATGGAAAAATAGAAATAATACGTTGTTATTTTACCTGCTTATGTAGTCAGTTGTAATAAAGTAAAAAGAATTCATGTGAGTACCTTCACATTTGTGTAAGTATGTTATCATTTAGACAATAATGTCAGCAAATAGGGGACAACAATTGTAGATCAACTAAAATATACAGTACATTATAATTATTAAAATTATTGTATCAGTATTTATGAGACACTACATGAAGGCAAGAAAATGTTCTATTTAAAAGTGATAACAACTCTTGTCAAAATATAAATTCTTTTTAAACACTGATAATGAATACATTGGACTTTTCTTAGTTTTTATTACTTTTTATTTGGGGACTACATTTCCCCACATTTACTTAAGAGTATCTTCACCATTCCAGCTTCCAGCTTTGCCCCACACTCGGTAACTGAAATGGCCTACCACCTGAGCATATTGGCTGGCTGAGAAGTGGTCACTGGACAATATAAATGAAATTGTACACTTTCATGGGATCTTATAGTTGGTGGAGCTCCTGAAGCTAGAAGGAAGGGAAAGGGAATTAAAGTAAGTTAGCAACCATCTTACCAGTCTCACATACAAAGTCCATGAAACTAAAGCCAAGAAGGATGAGAACAGATCATGGTAAAGAGCGAAAGACAAAAATTTGATGACAAAAACCCCATATTCTTTTTACTCCTTGAGGTGCCCATACTTATAGTATCTGAAGCTCTGTCATCATTCTGGAGAATTCCTTAGCTATATAAGCCAGTGGAGTATAATTTTCTTTTTAAATAAGCCTGAATTAGATATATAAAACCTGAAAATGAAAGAATCAACTAAAATGAAACATTATTTTATTAAAAATTTTTATTTTCCATTTAAAAGTTTATTTACTTTATCACTGATAAATAAAAAAAGAAAAATTGCAGGGCCGGATATATAGCTCAATGGCACAAGTGCCTGCCTGGCAAGCACAAGGTCGTGAGTTCGATATCCGGTACCAATAAATAAATAAAAACTGCACATTTAATGGAGTACAATGTACAGTTTTAACAATGCACATATTACATAAAGGTTAAATTTGATTAAAAGTAGCATCTCTGCAAACAGATGATTTTTTTTAATAGCTAAAACCTTCAAAATTTTTTCTTCTCGGTTTTTCTATAATCACCCTAGTGTACAACAGTATATGAGAGCTTCTCTCTCTCTCATTTATAACTTTCTACCTACTCCTTAAACTTTACCATCCTTCTCTTCTCTGTCTTTGATTGCATTTTCTCCTGTCTCTAGTAAGCACCATTCTGTCAATTTCTATGAGATCAACATTTTAGATTCCACGTAAGTGAGATCATCTGGTACTTGTCATTCTGTGCCTAGTTTATATTATTAAGATAATTATTTCTAGTTCATTTTTTTTTCTCATGACACGCACAACAATTTTACTCTTTTTCATGGATAGATAGAATAGACCCTGGTGTATGTAACACATTTTCTCTATCCACTCATTCATTAATGAGCACTTAGGTTATTTCCATTTCTTGCTGTTGTGAATAGTGGTGTAATAAACATGGGATGGAGATGTCTCTGTGAAAGACTGATTTCTTTTCCTATGAATATGTACACAGTGGTGGAACTGTAGGACAATACGGTAGTTTTACTTCTTTATTTTTGAAGAATTGCCGTACTTTATTCCAAAATGACTGTATTAATTCACATTTCAACCAATAGTATCCTAGTGTTCTCTTTTCTACACATCCTTGCCAGCATTTTTTACTATTAGTCTTTTTGGTAATAGTCATTCTTCCTAGTATGAGGTGATATGTCACTGTAGTTTTGACTTGCATATCCTTAATTATTTGTGTTGTGAGAATTGCTTAATGTACCGAGTTATTATTTGTCTTCTTTGATAAAAGCCTAATGATATCATTACTAATTTTTAACTGTAACTCTTTTTCCTGTTTATTCTCATTTTAGGAGTTCCTTTCATATTCTGGGTACCTACTCTTTGTCAAATACATAGTTTGCAAGTATTTTTCCCATTCTCTTCATCTTTGTGCTAGACAGTTTCCCATATCTGTGAAACATACCTCGGAAAATAAACACAATGTGAAGGAGGAAGGGTTTATTCTGCCTCACAGTGTCAGAGTTTTCGGTTCACAGCAAATTGCCTCCATTGTTTTGAGGCCTGTGGTGGGGCAGTATATCATGGAGAAGAAAGCGCAAGATAAAAAAAATCTGCTCACTTCATGGTGGCCAGGAAGGAGAGAAAAAGCCTTTGCTGGCAGGCTTACTTCTTCTTCTGTGGTGTTACCTCTGGGTTCCAGCCTTCTGGATCACCCATCCACATTCAGGCGGGGTCCTCTCCTTGAGTTTGCTTGTCCCACGTGACAATCATCTGGAAACACCCTGATAGATATACTCAGAGGTATGCTTTACTTTCCCAGGTGTTTCTTATTTAATCAACAGTTAACATAGTTGGCCCCTTACTTTGTTGCTGATTTCCTTTTTTATAAGCAGAAGCTGCCAGCTTGATACAATTCCTTTTTGTCTTTTGTTGTTGTTGTTGTTGTGCTTTTTAAGTCTTCTGCAAAAAAATCTCTATCTGTTCAAATGTCAAGAAGTCACCCCCATCATGATTTTTTCTAATTACTAACAATAATTAGTTTCAGGTCTTATATTTAAAGTTTTAAATGCATTTTGAGTTGATTTCTAGCTTTATTCATCTGTATATGGATATACAACTTCCTCAACACCATTTATTAGGAAAAAAAAAAATTGCCCGTTCTCTAGTATGTATTCTTAACAACTTGGTCAAAAGTCAGTTGGCTACCGAAGGGTACGGTAGTGCATACTTGTAATCCCAGCTACTCAGAAGGTTGAGACAGGAGGATTGTGAGCTCTAGGAAAGCCTGAGCAACTCTGAGAAACCCAGTACTTGCCAAGCATGCATAAAGCTCTCATTTCAATAACCAGTGTTGGGGGGGGGGCAATTCAGCTGGTTGTAGGTGTATGGGATTATTTATAAACTCCCCATTTTGTTCATTTATCTATTTTTATGTATCCTGTTTTAATTATTTGTAATATTAAAACAGTACACTGCCTTCCACTTTATTCTTTTTGTTTAAGCTTGCCTTGGCTATTTAGATTTCTACGTTGTTCCTTCTAAGTATTAGAATTTTTTTCTGCTAAGGTAAAAAATTTCATAGCTATTTTGGTAGGGATTGTATTGAATCTGGAGATATTTTGAGGTAATGTAGACATTTTAGCAATATTTACTGTTCCTATTCATAGACACACTATGGCTTTCATTTTTTTATATCTTCTTTGATTTTTTTTCATCCATGTCTTACAATTTTCATTGTAGAGCTTTTCATCTCTTTGCATAAGCTTATTTCTAGGCTTTTGTTTTATTCTTCTAGCTACTCTAATTGGAACTATTTTTTTATTTCACAAAAATCATTATTGGTATATAGGAACAATACTATTTTTGCATGCTGATATGGTATTCTGTAACTTCACTGATTATTAAATTCAGTAATTTTTGGTAGGACTTTTGGGATTTTCTGTACATAGGATCCTGACATCTACAAACAATGTGAAGCTGACTTCTTTTTCAATTTAAATTCCCTGTAATTTTTTCTCTTGCTAGACTGCTTTGTTTAGGATGTCCTATAGTACGTTGAATAAAAGTGGTGACAGAAAGCATCGTTTTCTTGTTCAAAGAAAAAGATGTTCTTAGAAAGCTTTCCACTTTCCTACCATGAGTACAAAAGAAATATAAGAGATCAAACAGGAAAGGAAGAAGTCAAATTATCACTATTTTTAGGTGACATCATCCTTTACATGGATGATTTTAAAAACTCTACTAGAAGACTCCTAGGTTTATTAGACAAATTCAAAAAAGTGGCAGAATATTAAACAAACCAAAAATGGTTTTCCTATATACCAGTAATGAACTGCCACGAAGTAAATCAGAGAAACAATTCCATTCACAGTAGCTTTGAATGAATTAATGAATGAGGCAGTAATTAACTTAACCAAGATGATTAAAACCCACTATAATAAAAATTACAGCCCACTGCAGAAAGAAATTGAAGATGATCTTGGAAAATAAAAGAATCTTCCTTGTTCATGGACTGTTAAAATGTTTGTGTTAAAATGGTTGTGTTACCAAAACCAATCTATATACATCATGCTTCAAATACTAAGAAAAATAATCATAAAAGTCCCATGGAAAAACAAAAAAATCCAGAATAGTAAAACCAGTCCTGAGCAAAGAGCAATACTGGAGGCATCACAGCACCTGATTCGAAAATACTACATATCACAGGGAGAAAAAGAAAAACGTATTGCCACAAAACAGACAATGGAATAAAGGACACAGAATAAAGCCAAGAATTTACAGTCGTTTCAGTTTTGATAAAGTGGCCAAAAACATACATTAAAGAAAAGACAACTTGTAAAAGAGGAAGAAAAGGAAGAGGAGGGAAGGGGGAGGAAGAGGAAGAGGAAGAGGAAGGAGGAGCACAGGGAGGCGGCAGCAGTGGCAGCAGCTGGGAAAACAATATCCACATGTAGATCAAAACTAGATCCTTATCCTTCACTATTTACTAAAATCAAATCCAAATGGATCAAAGATATTAATATAGAACTAGAAACTGTGGGAAGAAAATATAGGACAAAAACTTGAAGCCACAACATATGAATACTTCTGGAATAAGACTCCAAGACCACAGGAAATAATATCAAGAATCAACAAATGAAACTACCTCAAACTGAAAAGCTTCTGCGCCACAAAGAAAACAAAATGAAAAGACAACCTCAGAATGGGAGAGAAATCATTGCAAGTTATTTTGCCAGCAGAACATTAATATCTAAAAAAGAAAGAACTCAAATAATGTAGCAATAAACCAAATAGTCCAAATTAATAATTGGGCAAACAGTTTGAACAGAGAATTCTCAAATGAAGCACAATGGTCATGAAGTACACACAAAAATATTCAACATCTGTACCCATTAGGGAAATACAAATCAAAATTATTCTGTGATTCCATCTCACTTCAGTGAAAATGGCTATCATGAAGGATACAAAAAAACAATAAATTCTGGCAAGCATGTAAGGAAAAAGGAACCCACATGGTTGGTAGCAACAGAAACTAGTACAACTACGGAAATCAATCGGGAGATTCTTCAAATAACTAAAAATATGAGTCAAAGTAAAATTTTTCTCCTTTATGTAGGTCGGGTATTTTTGTCACAACTTCTATAAATTTCTTCTTCTTCTGTTGTATCCCTTGGTTTATAGTGTGTTGTATCCCCATTTTCAGTTGTTTGAAGAAAATTTTTTTAATCCTCTAGATTTCTTTCTCAATCCACTGGCTGTTCAAAAGTGAGTTGTTTGATTTACATGTGTTTACATGTTTTCCAGCATTTTTATTATTGAGTTTTGTCATGCTGTGATCCAAAAAGACATCTGATGTAACTTCCAATTTTAAAAATTTGTCTAATTTGCATGTTTGTGTCTTAATCATATCTAGGTCTGTCCTAGAGAATGTTCCATATGCTAAGAAAAATGTGTATTTATAAGCAGTTGGGTGCAAGAGTATGTAATTTCTATTAGTTCCATTTCATCTAAGGCACAATTTTAACTCTGTTGTATCTTTGTTGACTTCTATGTCTAGATATCAATCCACTGATTAAAGTAGGGCACTAAAGTCCCCAAATATTTTTCTAGTAGACTCAATATTGATGATTGTCTATTAATATTTGCTTTGTAGTGTACATTTAAGTGCTCAGATATTAGATACATGCTTAAAACTGTTATTTATCCTTTATGAATTGATTCCTTTATAATTCTATCATGATTTTTCTTTTTATTGCTTTTGATTTAGAGCACATTTTATCTGATATATGTATAGCTACAACACATTTCTTTGGGATTCCACTGGCATCCTACTCCATTCCTTTATTTTCAGTGTATACGTGAATAAGTTTTCTGTAAGAAACATACACTTGAGTATTTGTTTTTACCCACTTAGCTACACTGTGAATTGTAAACCGTAATGTTAATGTATTTACAGTGTAAATAATGATCAGTAATTATGGATCAGTAATGGCCATTTTGTAGTCTTTTTAGTGATGTAGTTTGGTTCTAAAACATCTTGATTATAACATGCTATTCTGAAATAACAACAATGTAAAGTGATCATAAAGAACTGAAACAAATAGAAAAAATATGAAGAAACTGTACTTTCACTCAACTCCTGTCATTTTGAATTTTTCAAGCTCTATTTTATATCTCTGTATACTGCCTATCTTTTGATATATTAATGCACTTATGTTACTTTTAATTTTTTTTATTTTTAGTGTTCATGCTAAAGATTATAAATGGTTTTAATACTTAAAATAATGTAGTACTAGAGCATCCTGAATTTGTTTATGAATATCTTTATCTTGCCTTTATTGCTAAAGTACAGATTTGCTAGGTATGGTATTTATGGTTAAATGTTTTTGTTTTCCACTTCGGTTCTTTCAACATCTCATGCCACTGTCCTAGCCTGTAAGGTTTCTCCTAAGTCTTTTCAGGTGACTGGAGAGAGTCCTTTGTTTCTTTCTCCTTGAAGTTTTGAGGATTTTGGTAGACTTGGTTGAGTTAGATCTAACTACTGGCCTTTGACCTTCTGATTTTGGATATTTGTATTCGCTTTCTAGGTTTGGGAAGTTTTCTGTTCCAGTTTTAAAATAAACTTTGTACTTTTCATATCCTTCTGAATTGCAACATTGCAAGTATTTGCTCTTTTAGTTCTTTACTAATGTTCATGTAAGCTTCCTTCATGCCTCCTCATTTTTTCCTTTTTCTCTTCCAATTGTGTTCTCAAATAACCTCTTGTGCTAATTCTTTCTTGTGTTTTGATTTACACTGTGGTTGATGCCGTTTACTACATTTTTAATTTTACTGAGTGTATCTCCTGGCCTAAGGATTTTTTAAAATTGTTTCTATCATTTTGTTAATGTTTCTATTTTCTTCGAGGTCACTGAGTTTAAAACAGCTGTTTTAGTCTCTCATAACATTAACCCATATTGAATATTATCTAGCCAGCTTCTAGTACCTTATTTTGAATATTCAGTGAATGTTTGGTTTCCTAAAAGCTATTGATGCTTATGGGCATGATATTAGGGCATCAAGGAATTAGGTATTTCTCCCAGTATTCCTAATATGAATACGCCTATCTTGCCAGAAATTCTAAGTAAGCTACGTATGTTTTCTGGGCTTTTAGTCACTTGTACTATTTCATCAATATATTGTGCACTGGTCCACATTATCCAGGAATCTGCTCTTGTGTTGTCACTGTTTCAGTACTGGGCAATCCAAGCTTAGGTGTGTCCCAAGTACACAACTGACATGCTGTTTAGAAGTAGGAGAGTACCTAGAAAAAGTACCTTGTCTCACAAGCCTCTTGCTTGGGATTTGGAAGTTACACAAGCGTGACCCATACTGTTGCCCAGTGGCTAGTCACTGAGGCACTGTGCTCTTCACAGAATCACCATGAATGAGCCAACGCCAGGCAACTACATTATTCCTATAGCTATCAGTAACACCAAGTTGTGTCACTGAACTCTGAGAACACAGCCTGCCAATACTAGAACAACACTGGCAGGACCAAGTTCACAGTACTATGCTTAGGTGGATTTGAAGCCTAAGACTGCTACAACCAACTACAAGTGACCTTGTTGGGATCCAAGTTTGATATGTTGAGACTACTTGTCTTCCTTTGGCACTAGAGCTATTCCAACATCTGTAGGCAGGCCTGGAGATGCTTTTAGAATTTGTCCAGTGTTAGGTCTCACCATTCCAGTATTAGGTTTTAGGTCAAAGTTTTGTGTTTACTAGACAGTCGTTCTCTCATTGAATGGTGTCTTGCAAGAGCAATGCTGCCCTGAAATCAGGGCAGTGTTGATAAAGGGAGTCTCTTGGCCACCTATGTTCATGCTAAGCTGAGTCATACATGAGTATCACAGTCACAAGGGCCTGTAAAATCTTACAAAAAGGATGAATATGTTCCAGGCTTGCTCCACGGCTGAAAATGCCACTAGTCAAAATGTAAATCTGTCCTATTAGTGCTCATGTCTTTATCTGGTGATAGGCCTTATCTAGAGGCTCTATAAGTGAACCCTTAATTGTATATGAGGCCATCAGTTTCTACACAGTATTGGTACTCTACAAGACAGCCTGGCACAAAGCTCTAAGACAAGTCTCTATACCGTCATGATCTGCTTCCCACAAGATAAAATGTTACTTTCTACTCTTCCTCCCAGGCTGAAGGAGGTGTGATAATAAATACAGTCAACCACCTGGTTTAATGAAGTTCCAGTGTCTGGATTCAGGGAATTGGGCTGGCAGTAGGGATCATAGGACTTTGTCTAGCACTAGGTTTCATGTACTGGGCCTGTTACTGTGTTTCAGGTCTACGATCTGGGCTTAATTTATCTCCCTCCTCCAAATGCAAGGCTTGTCACTCCACATGGGGCTGCTTATGGTTGGAGGAGAGATGAAATAAGTAACTCTTTCTTTCCTGCCTTCTTCAGTATATCTTTTCATTTCACTGTACAGTAGGCACTATGCTCTCTCACTTGATTTTCTTAGTGCTTGTGAAGTCAGTTTAGAAGCTGTTCAATTTGATGTGCCTATAGATATTCATCACATCATTCTGCTCAGCTATCATATTGTTTCACCTCTCTGTTTTATAATAATTTTAGAATACTGAACTGGGAATATATACAATTCAGGTAGAAAACACATCCATTTTCATTGCATGTTTCTTGACTACAGGAGCTATACCTGATGAACCCAACTGCTATAGAACTTAAGTGCTGCATAATAATTTCGGATTAAATAAATTATAAAATGAATATCCATTAAAATTGAGCATATACTCTCAGGAATATATGAAAACGAAGAAATTTTCTAAAACCTAGTTTTATCTTTGAGTTTAAAGTTATAACATGAAACTGTGCTAAAATACTTACATACTAGTCTAGATGAAACTGTAGTGTACCAAATATATACTTTATAGAACAAAAAGTATATAATCAAGGAACAAAAAAGAACCTGATTAAAAGGAAAGATAAGAAAGAAAGAAAGAAAAGAAAAAAGAAAAAGAGAAAACAAGAAAAAAAGGGGCATGAAATCTCATGCTTAGAGGCATTACTACATACAAAGCAGTTTTGATAGCTCTCTTAGATTTAACAGAACTGAAGATGGTGGACTGGTAGGTAGCAGGAGAGAGACCCTCTCTGAGAGAGACAGCTCAAATGCCAGAATAAAACACACTGGAGAGACCCAAACAGACAGAGATAGACTCTCACAACACAGAAAAAAACAAAAGTACAAAAACCCAATCGAATATAAGGTCCTGGGGCTACTATTAGTGAAGATAAGATCAGCGAGCACGGCACCCTCCTCAAGATGCCGGAATTTCGCCCGACCTGAACAAGCAATCCTTGCAGAAGTGACTGGCTTGAGCCGCCGGAGCGTGGGGCTGAACAGCCCTGCATGCAGCTCGCCAAGACCAGCTCTGCACACGACCCACCCAGAGGCACCATGAATTCCCACCGCAGCTGTGCTGAAGTCGGAGGTCGGGGAGTCCAGCAGTTCTCCGGGATGTGGTGAGTGATGGGAATAAGACCCTCCTACGGGAAAGGGGAAACCGACTAGACGACATGTTGGATTTGGGCAGGACAGCCCTAACTCCATAAGGAAGTGGCTTCAGCTGGTTACTCCCCTCACCGAGCGGATTGGTGGAATCTGCTTGGACTAGGCCACGCCCCTGGCGGGGACCCAGTTACTTCCCTGAGATCAGCGCACACTGATGCAGTGAAGGCCTGCAAAGGTTGACTGGCCCAGAAGTGAGGAACTAGCGCACACTGCCCCTAGGTGAACTCTAATCTCTGATAACCTATTGAAGAGGGCTAAAGCTCCTAGCCTGCGCCCTCTAGAGGAGCCTTAAACAAGAAAAGGGTCTGGGAATTACATTGTACACTTGTATGGAAGGAACCAAAAACATGACGAAAGGGAGACATAAGAAAACACTCCCAGCCCCCAACCCTGAGAACATTGATCCAGGAGAGGTAAATAGAAAAGAAACTGAGGGCAACAAAAATGCAACATCAAACACAGCATTAGCGGACATAAAGAGATATCTTCAGGACCTCGTAAGTGGGACCAAAACTGAAATATTAATTCAAATTAAACAAGAGATAAGTAGATTAATAAAAGAAGGACTGGGCACCTCTCAAGAAGACACAGACAGAAGAATGGAGGAACACAAATGGAGAGAAAAATTTAATGAAGAATTCAGAAAAAACCTAGAATTTATGAAGCAGATTCAAAGGGATTATCAGGAAACTAAAGTCTTTAGTTTCCTGATAGAAAGCTGGCAAAACTGCTTGAAAGAAACCAAAGATAGACTATCAAAATTTGAACACAGGCTTGCAATGTGGGGCCATGAAAGGGAAGATCTCTTAAAAATAACAAGGGAGCAGGCAGTAAAGATACAAAGACTGGAAGATGACAAGAGGATCTATAACTTAAGAATAAAGTATGTGAATGAAGAAGCAGGAATCAAACCAGAGGAACTACAAAGGCTATTCACAGCAATTATTAAAGAAAATTTCCCAAGCATAGAAAAAAGAAATGATATGCAGAAGTATGAAGCATACGGAACTCCAGCCACCTACAACCCAAACAGAGCTACACCCAGACACATAATAATCAAGATCCCAGAAATTCAATATAAGAACAGAATATTGAAAGCCATCAGAGAAAAGAAACAGATCACCTATAAAGGAAAACCCATCAAAATCACAGCAGACTTCTCAATACAGACCATCAGGTCAAGAAGAGCTTGGAGTAAAGTAATTCAAGCGCTGAAGGAGAACAATCTCCAGCCCAGATTGGTGTATCCTGCAAAACTCTCTATAGAAATTAATGGAGAAAAAAGATGCTTCCATGACAAAAAGGAGCTAGGAGAATTTGTGACCACCAGTCCAAACCTACAAAAAATAGTGAAGGACATTCTAGGGAGAGAGAACAAGAATACAAGCATTTCAGGAACAGTGGCAGAGAGGCCTCAGTGAATGAGGCAGACAGTGAAGTGGAAGAGACAAATAGACTATCAATGGTAGAAAAATAGAATAGCAGAAATGAGACAGAGAAGATTGGCTATAATCTCTAGTATAGAGGGCCTTGAAATACTAACAGAGAGAAAACACAGGCAGAGTAGATCAGGAGATAGGGTCCATTGAGCTGCTCTATATAGGGAGGCAGTGGGATCCCAAACAAGCAGTGTACCCCACAGGAGTGAAAGGGGAGGAATTGTCTAAAAAAGGGAGGCAGAGGATATTGTTAATGGGATAACAAGATTTAAAATTTACATTATTCTCACCACTCTGCTTGCATGGATTATGTGCTGTTCCAGTTTGTCTACTTACACTAGACTTGAAGACATGGTCAGCTATCCCAAAAATAAGAGGACATATTATGGTAATCATCCCTAATTTTCCTATCAACTTGATCTGAAGCCCTTTATAACTTATACTGTCTTATTATGGCTGATCTTACTTGAATCTGGTTTGTTAGATTGCTACTTTGTATTGACTGATTTTATTTAAATCTGTTGTGATGGATAGCATCAAGTCTAAGAGTATAGGCAACTACACTGAAGATGACAAGATTCACTAAGATACCCACTCTGGTTTGATTATTACTTGCT
>PVJX010008222.1:0-17022 GCA_004027295.1 Dolichotis patagonum | reverse complement strand
CTATTGTGGTTTTATGTGACTTTTCTGCTTCATGCTTTTCTAGGAATTGTTTTATCTTGCTTTGTTTTGTTTTTCCTGCTAATACAGAAATGATAGATATAAATGTAGAGACTCATGCATGTGTAGAGCTTATAAACAGTTTACGAGAACCAACTATATAACACATGTTGAAATAAACAACTACTTTGAAGAAAAAGAGACACTACAATACCCAGTGCTGATTCCATAATGTCATGATGTGAAGTCCAGCAAAACTATCACTTTTTGTTCAAATTGATCTTAGCTTGCTTTGCCTTGTTTAAGTTCAACACATATTAAGGTATGGACAGCTGTTTTGAGGAGAATGAGAGACACTATGACAGCCATTCGTGGCTACCCTAATGTCTGGTCTTGAAGACCTGTAATGCCCTCCTCGTCCTGCTCAGATCAATTCCATACTAGGTTGTTTCATGTGAATTCCCTATATGTGACAATATGGACAACTATTTGGAAGAAAACAAGAGTCTAGCTTTGAAATTTATGTCTTACAATGCTTTCTTGTGATCCGCTTTGCTCTGTTTTGTTGTGTTTAATTTTACCCTATTGATATAATTGCATGTATATTTGAGTGGGTAAGATGGATGACCATATTGCTGTTTTTGTCAGATCGTCTAGCAGAACTGTTAACAATCTCAGTGTTTGAATGTCTACATGTTTTAACTTTGTAATGTGAACAACTATTTCCAAGAAGTCAGTATGTAATTAGTCAAGTAATAATTTCTCAGGTTTTATTGTTGTTGTACTTTTCCTTTTTTCCTTGGAATACTGTATTGTTGCTACCCTTTATTCTGTTTTATTTTGTTTTGTTTTGTTTTGTTTTCTCTTTAAATAAAATTATAAAAAACAGGAAAAAAAAGATTTAACACAACTATCGAATGTGAAATGTAAAGAAAAAAGACAATGTTGTTTAAAATGCTGCCACTGGAAAAATACATTTCTGTACCAACAAAATTCATACACAGAGAAAGAAATAAAAATATAAAAACTCTTCAATTTTTCTTTAGTAAATAATAAAGGTCTCAAATATACAATAAAACTGAATTTTTATAAATAGTACTTAAAAACATTAAGTAAATTCGTCTACCTGAAAAATGCAGAATGACAATGTACAGCTCTGTGGGAAGCAATCACTTCAGAACTTAATGTTTATCTTGTGCTGACTGGCATTTTCAAAAAATTCAATTCACCATAGCAACCTCTCTTAACACCAATAGATAAGTACAGGCTATATTTAGAGATAATTGCTTTCCAGAAAGCAATCCTGCCTCTCCTTCATATTTAATGTCATGAACCAAGGGATCAAAATATCATTTAATCAGAGTATAGTGTGATGACAATTGTACTCTGGGAGATGAGGCTATGATTCAGAACCACCAAAAGAATAAAGTTGCCACTAAAAGCGGTAAAATTTGTAAATTACATAAAAGTTAATAAAATTTTTATGTCTAAGAAAAGTATAATTAGATACAACTATTTTATCTAATTTCATTTCTTCTTCAACATAAAATATCATTATTATTAATGATCTGTAACATCAAAATATATTTTAACTAGCAGGTTGTTGCTAGTGTTTCTATAAACAGTATAAGCTGTATTTCTATAAGCTCTATTTCTAAGCTACTATCTAGTAATCAAAAGACTTTTTTCCCCTACAAGCAATTCTTTGTTGATATGGCATAATTAGTACAGTACTAATATATATATCAAATCAAGCAATACAAAACAGAAAATTTAATTTATCAAAATGCTATGGTTACAAAATTACTATGTACTTGTGTTTTTACTCTTTGTAGTACTAGGAAACAGACTTTGTGTTTGAAGTAATGCAGTGTTATAGTTTATTTCGTAGTATATACCACAGTGATGAACAAAAAACATCCTTTTTTCTTTATTTTCATGATGAGTTATATAAAAGTCATTATTAAAAAATGCATGTGAAATTCAATTAAAAATACCAAGAACATGCATTAGGATGTTATCACATCATACCCATTAAAATTGCTATTATCAAAATAAATAACAAGTGTTGGGGAAGGTGTAGAGAAATTGGAATCCTCATATATTGCTAGCTGCTATGAAAAACAATATAGTTTTTGTTCTGGATATATATTCTAAAGAAATATTTGCAATTCATGTTCACAGGAGAATTAATCACAATAACCACAAGATAGGAGCCACCTAAATGTCCACTGATGGAGATAAAGGAAAAACACAATGTGGTAGATAAACACATTTCCCTGCATGGTTAGAAGGAAAAACTGCAAATATTCTGTATTCTGAGTTACTTGTATAGCATTCAGAGATAACCAATTCCATGAATTAAGCAATTAATTCTTCCCCTAATAGTCTATCCAACACATATCAAAGATGTTCCTAAATTGTAAGAGCTTTTGCAAATTAAATGATATATATATTCTACAAAACCAACAATTAATCACATTCCTCACCACCACTCTGCTATAAACAGAGTCAGCACCATGAACACTATGGATTTTTCTAGTTCTTTTCACTTGTTTTCTCTTTTAATTCTTAAAAAGCTTTTAGGGGCTTGGGATTTAGCTCAGCAGCATAAGCGCTTGCCTGGTAAGCGCAAGATCATGAGTTTGATTCCTGGTACCAAAAAAAAAAAAGCTGTTAATAATACCCTATATGTGTAATCTTAGTTCAAATAATTATTAATTAGAAATAAGGAGTAAGAAATCTAAATTATAAACACTATAATTTTTTATATCTTACCTGTAGTTGGTTGAAAGGAGTAAACTATCTCTACAGAGAATACAACTAAATATAACTTAAAGTACCTTATACACAATATTCTTTTTGCATACAATAATCTCTCCAGAAGAAATAGTACACATTTATAACTTATACACTATGAGTTCTTCTACTTAAAGAAAATATTAATTGTATCGTGCTAACTTTTTATATTGATGAATAACTTCTAATACTGATGACAAAGTCACATATTAGATATCTATAACAGTTATATATCAAGTTAAATGTGAGAACATTTTTCAGTGTGCTACTGACAGATTGTAACTGTCAAAAGAGGTCCTACAGCACAACATAAATTGACAAATTACACAAATTGAAAAGGAATCAACCAAAAGATATTTATAATCATAAACAGAAGATAAGCTACTAAAATGGTTTACTGTAAAATTTAGCATTCAAATTATTAACATAAGCAAATCATTAGGAATATTAATTAGGTAAGTAAATTTTTGTTCCGCTGCTTGATCTCACATTTATATTTCCCTCCAAACTCCTATGGAATCCCTCCTTTACCAATGGAAATGAAATCTTCAGGGTATGTATCCTTCGTCTAGGTCAGTGATTGCTGAATCTTTTAGAAACCAAGTTTGCCCAAACTACAACCTGAAACTCACTTATTTATTGCAAAGTGCCAACAATGTGATTAAACCCGAGTGCTTGGCTGTCAAGGTGATGCTGGAACCACTTGGATTGATTGCCAACCAGAAGCTTAACATCATTATTGGACCAGGCAAAGTCCAAATTAAGCGACTGATCCTAAATAAAATATCTGGCTATTTAAACAGATACTGAGAATTATTTTGTACATTCAATGAAGCTGTCTATGATGAATTTTTCTTAGAACACTGAGATAAAATTTACAATTTATAAGTATGCTGAAAGAGAAATATTATTCGAAATTTGGGGAAGTACCAAATTCCCTAAAGATGATATATGTAATTCATTATGATAATTCATTAATTAAGTATAATTCTTCATACTTTCTATATCATTAAATATCTTATGAACATATTTTTCATTCCTATATTGCATTAAACAGATATATAATCACAATATAGTAAAAATATACCTTACTATAATTACTATAATGAGAAAGTTTATTTTATTTATTTGTGTGGGTGACATCTTTTAAAGAAAGTATAGCTTCCTCCCATATTTACAAAAGAACTAGGACTCCTCAAAAAGTAAATGTTATTCAATATGCATTTAACAGGTTATAAGTACATCATCATGGAATGATTTATAATCTTGAAAAGTCAACTATCAACTTTCAAATGAGTAAAAATCATTTGAGAAAGAACATTCGCAATAATCTTTTCACTGAGGAAAATCAAGAAAAAAATGGAATAGATTTGAAAACATTCTTCTGTACGTTTCAGCACTCTTTTGTGATACTTTTTAAATGACCAACCACTAATGAATCAATAATCTTAATTTCTAGATATTCTTGTGCTGTTTTATTCTTCACAAGATTCTCAGGGATTTATTAGTTTACTTTGTAAAATGGTAGATTATATATAACTGGGAAGGCTGATTTTGTATTTTAATATACTTTATTTCATGCATTGTATATCAATAACCAAAGCACCTGTCAAGTTTCTTTTTCCTGATGCCCAGGCATTTTAAATGAAAGTTCGTCCATTAGGGGAATATATTCAAATACAAAACAGTTTGTAAGTAATCATAAAAGTGCCAAACTATGTTTGATTCATAAAATAGAAAGCAATACTAGAGTACTGCTGAGTAGGAACAGGAATGACTCATGAGCAAAAAAATTTAACTTGAAAGCTGTAAAACTGCTGAAATCACTATGCATAGTTTTCTCATGTGGAATATTAGCAAGATAAGCAATATATTAAATTACATATTGTTATTATAAATATTTTATATTTATAGCTATAGTTAAAAATAACTAGTGACATAATATACTCAATGAAGCTTAATATTGGTGAAACAAATGTGATCTTACCTTCCCAAGCAAGGCTTCACTACTATCTACAGTAACACTGGCAAGCATTTTTTAGCTACCAGTCTTGATGCTTGAAAAATCAAACTTTTAATGATTATATCATCCCTAATAAAATTTGTATCTCTGGAAAGAAAATCTTTCATCAAATTTCACTATATTTAATACACACTATTAAAAACTAGGAAATTGTCCAATACATTAGTTACCAGTTATAACCCTTTTTAAAATGTAACACTAACAATGAAGTTTTTAATTCTGCTTAGTACTGAAAACCAAATACTCACAGAGAAGGATCTTGTACAAGATCTTTGAGATTTATCCCACTACGGTCTTCTGCAAGATTCCTGAAGCAACTATCACTCACTAAACAGGAAAGAGAGAGAAAGAAAAATTATTGTATGTTTACATTTCACTTAAGCTACTGATGATCAAATTGAGTTTTGAAATAAAATTGGCTTTTAAAATTTTTTCCAAATATCTATACTGATTGATTTTTAGGCCTTTTAAATATAAAGATTCAATAAACAAAGCTAACACCTCAATAGTAAGCCTGATTGAAGCACAGACTTTGTATTAAACACAAGACATAAAGTAATAAACATATTAAACATTCTATTCTATTCTATTTCTGGATGAACCAAAATGATGAGTCGCGATAGTAGTAAAATACAACCTTTCTCTGGACCCAGAATCCAGACATCTTGAAAATAAAAACTTAGCATGAAAAAAAAAAAACTAGAAGAAGAAGAAAAAGAATACCCCTAGGAAGAAGGAGGAATTTAGAGGAAAATTAAAAATTACAGAGAAGTTAGAGAAATGGTCCACAACACAGAGAAAAAAACCAGGCAGTCTAGAAGCTTGACCTGGCACCAGGGAATAGGGCTTGTATCCACAGACACAAGTTAAACTTGGAGCTCCAGGGAGAAACAATGGATCAGCCCAGCTGAGCTAGCACTCATTAGTGCTACAAGACATAACCCAGGCCTACTGCAAATAGCAAAAATAGTGTGGGGTTTTATTTCTAAATTGATTCCATCTACACAGAAGGTAACGGTTATGTAAAGTATACAGTGCAGTGGCTGTAACATTGCCAGAGTGTTTGATCAGGGGTGTTTTGGGGGAAGGAACTGATTATTTAAGACTGAGCTGCAGAACAACTAAAACGCAAGTTCACTTTAGGGTTCCCAGTGTTACCTTCCCAAGGTGACTGGGTGAGAGATGGCCAAAGGACACAGTTGCAAATAGAATGCAGGCTATATATAAAACTCCATGAAAAGTTTAAGCTCAGGCCAAGAAAAACACAGGGCCTTTCCCTTTATGGTGAGAAGCCAGGCTTGGTGAGTGTGGCTTTCAGAAACAGCTAGGTCTGAAAGTGTTGGCATTCAGTATGTAGTTTGATTGAACTCTTGCCCTGCTGCTCACATCCAGCACAGATAAGCGGTTCTTTCTGATTGCATTCTTCAAATCCCAGTATGACCAAGAATATGCCTAGGCTTGGACAGTTGCCAAGAAGCCTAGGGAAAACAAACAGAGGGGCTTCTCAATCAGGGAGTCACCTCACAAACCCAAAGACCTTAGAGTTAGACAGAGAAAACCATGTCTTGCTGGACTTCGAACCTTCAGATCCTAGAAAAACATCATCCCAAATTACAAAGACAAATTGGGAGAAATCATTTTCTCCCATTTCGCTTCTTTGCTAGATTTTGGGAGTTGGAAAATTTTGCTTTTGCCTTTGTTCCTTCTTTTTCTCGTTTAATTTAGTTTTTGAAAATTCTTATATCTTTCTCTTTCTCCTCCTCTTTTTCATTTTGCTCTTTGTGCTATCGTGTCTATTAGTTTCTTCCTATACATTAATACTTTTATCCTTTATCCCATTGTGCTCTCATCCTTATCATCTTCCAAAGCTTAATTTTTCAAAGTTTTGTCCTTTCACTCTCACACTCCCCATACCCAGTATAACCATTAAGACTTACTAATCTTCAGAGTTACCTAAATGCTATTACTTTTTAATTATTTTCTATTGTTAGTGAATGAAAACTTGCTATGCTTAGTAGATATTTATGTAAATATTTGGCTTCAATTAGAATTTATACTATACAATAATTTCAGAACTACTTATCAATACTTAAGGGTGTTATATTATTGGTTTTTATGGTATGCCAATATCCAGTTTGACCTTTAATACTATTACTACTGCTGATTTAGCTGCTACTTCCAGGATGGCAGACTTGTTGCTATTAATAGATTTTTCTGTTTGTCAATACCCATATTGCATTTGTGTCATTAATTATACTGCAGTTCCTGCCCAAAGAACTGGGTTCTGGCTCAATTACCTTGTATCCTTCCCTCTTAAATTTCGTCAGTGTTATGGTTTGTGTTTGAATGGTCCCCCAAGCCTAATGCAGTCATGAAGGCAGCTGAGTCTAGAGTTTGTGACTGGTTCATTGTCTAGTGCTGGGATTGGCAGTGTGAGTGCTACACCTACCCTTGGGAGGTAATAACATACAATATAAGGAGGGGAAGGTGGCATAATTTCTGTCTTTTGCCCTTTTTGCTCTTGTTGCTTGCAGCCGCCATAAACAACTGCCCCTCAGCCATGCCAAGCTGCCAGGGAGTCATCTGAGTATGGCCTGAAACCTCCAAAAACTGTTAGCTAAATAAACCTTTCTTTGCTTTGCTTTGGGCATTAGGTATTTTGTCTGAACAACTAGAGAAAAGTAACCACGACAGTCAAGGTGGTCAAATCTTGGGACAATGACAAAAGCCTATAGTTAACTATGCCCAGAGAAAAAGCACATATTAAGAGATTGTCATACTAGCAACGAAGTCCACTGTAAGTACCAAAATCATCAGAATAATAAACCAGACAAGAGAATACAACACTAAGAAAACAAGACAACAAAATGCTTCCTAAAATTCCCATCTGCCCCAAAGCTGATATATGGGGAATCAAGGGAGAGGAAATCAAAAGTCACACAACTGAATTATTCAATAAGATAACAGGAGATTAAAAAAAAAAAACCCCAGGCCAACAAAGTGTTTACCAAGCTCAAGAAAGATGTAACTAAACAGATAATGTACTAGATAATCTAAACAAAATAAAATAAAACATGAATGACTGCTTTCATAAAGAATTAAGAGTCCATGCAAAGATACCAAACAGAAATCCAGAAGATTAAAATGTCCATTAAAAATATGGGGCAACAGAAGTAAGCAATGTGAGAACAGAATGTCAGAAGTAGAATATAAGGCTGCTGTCAAAGACTGATTATTCAGAGATACCATAACAAAAAAAGAGAAAACGAAAAAGAGATCCAACAGCTGCCAGATGATACAAACTAATGGAAGATAAACTGGAATTAGTAAAAAATCAGAAGACAGCACAAATGGTATAAACAATCTATGTACTAAAATAAAAGCAGAAAAGGAGACCAAAAACAAGTAGAAATAGCTACCATGCTATTTTCAGACAAAGTGAAGTATAAAACAAAACTGATTAGAAGAAAAAAGTCACTATTGTTTACGGGAACTATTCAACAGGAAGCAATAACAGTTATAAATATGTATGCACCAAACATTGGCATGGCTAACTGTTTATAGACTTCAGGAATAATTTGTCATTTAGATATACACTAAGGAACTGAGAGGGACTATGAGAGAAGAAAAACCACTACAGTTTTTGGTGTTGGTTGATTCACATGACACATGCAATCTACTGCATTTCAAATAATCTGCGAATAATTAGCATGTCTATAATCTTTCCAAAATAGAATTGAGTAAAAATAACATTTATATAAATTTCTAACTCTCCATTATAAAGAATACTTAGTATGATAAAAATTTTAAACATGGTAAAAAGCACAAAGTATGACCAATAATCTAGAGACAAACAATAAATACAAAGACATTCACAGATGATACAGTTAAAAGACAAAAAATTTAACAAAACTACATAATTTTTTAAAAAAACAAAAATCTTCACAATAAATGAAAAAATAAAACTTCAACAAAGAAATAAAATCCATAAAACATTGTTATTTTAGAAATGAATAATAAACCATGAAACATTTAAGAAGTTAATGGATGCCTTCCGGAGCCAAGTCAATACAACAAAAAAAAAGGGTTAGTGAATCTGGAAATAAGCAGAAAATGTCTAAACTGAAGCAGAACTCCCCACCCCAAAAAAGAACAGAACATAAGAAACACAGAAATCATATAGTAAAATACACATATAATTGCTGTCATAATAAAGCAGAGACAGAGAGACAGACAGAATATTTTGATAAAGGATTAAAAGTTGCTGAGAACATTCCAAAATTGATTCAATACAGTAAATATAGTTAGGAATTATACCAAATAGTAGACTAGAAAAATTTAAATAAAACCAAAAACAAAAGTCAAAATGCCTAAAATCAAGATAACAAGAAATCTTAAGTAGCCACAGGGAGGGAGGGAGAGAAAAGGAAAGGGAAAGGGAAAGGGAAAGGGAAAGGGAAAGGGAAAGAGAAAAGGAAAGGGAAAGAGGAAGAGGAAGAGGAAGAGGAAGAGAGAGAAAGAGAGAGAGAGAGAGAGAGAGAGAGAGAGAGAGAATATGTCACTTTTAAAGAAAAAATAAGTTTTAAAGATAAATTTTCAAGCAGGAACTACGGAATCGAGATAACAATAGAATACTGTTTAAAATGCTGGAGAAAAAAGGCAACTTTAAAAGACTGTATCTTGAGAATACAGTTAAAGGCAATATAACATTAATATATAAATATATTTCTATCTTTGTTAGCATGAAACTTAACTGTGTTATTTTCCACTTCAATGCAATAGTTTTATTGTATATTATAGAGAGAAATTTCTAATCAAAGAAGCAAAAATATAATGCTTCTTGTTCCTTTTAAAGATTAATACTTTTTATATTTTACATTCCCTATAAAAAGTTCCTCAAAATCTAGATCTGCCTTAATGATGATATGTGTTGCAGTAAAAAGCATTTAAAGTTGGAAATATTATTTGTTAATCCTAAAGAAATATTAAACTTGTTATCAATAGAGAAATAAACTAATATATAATTTTTGAACTGTATTTTACAGAAATTGCCCCACCTAATCAGTGACAAATGTTCTGGTTTTCATAATTTTAGCACAAATCTCCACTCTGACATTTCCTCAAGGAAGCCCTGTGGGCCTAAAGGAGGCCCAAAGGAGGCAGCGGGAAGTCGGCGCACCCTAAGTGTTACGGCTTGGCTCTAGATGCATGCCCACAGCCTCATGCAGTCATGAGTGAGAGCTTTCAGAGGTGGAGGATCCAGAGTGTGTGATGCTGGGATCAAGTAATGAAGACAGTAAAAAAATACCTGAGGTGAACTAGAACTGAAGGTATATGATATCATAAAATTTGTTTTCATAAATTTCTTGCCCATTTTAGTAAGGAGGACAGCATAGTTATAAACTATAAAGTCTAAAAGTTTTAGAGGCTTTATTAAAATGGAATAAACACTTGCCCTTCTAAAATCTTGCTGCTCACGTATGTTTTAAACTTTTGCTAAAGATACTTTTCTAAAATGCACATTGATCCAAGTACTTTGTTAGAAGCAGGAAAAAGAAATGCTGGATCTTTAAAATTCTGAGACACTGGGTCTCAGAGTAAATTATTGTTTTTAGTAAGTTTTTTTTATCAATATAACAAATTTTGAATCTTAGATGTGAAGATAATTATTTATGTGTAAATTAAAGTCTTACTATGATCTTTAACCAACTGATTAATGAAAATCCCTCATTATATATATAATCAAAGTAAGATAAAACAGGAGAAATTACAATAGAAACACATCACAGTACACAATATAAACATGAAAATTATAAACTTGATTCTCAGTCTGATTTATGTTAACCTAATAATTACCTTTGGGGAAAGAAAGGAAAAGTACATGGAAATATTGTGAAATAGACTTTTTAAAACAAATTCCTAACTAGTTATATGCATTTTTCTGTTCGCCTTTCTGATACATAATTATAGGTTAATAGCCCTCACATGCTGAATACTTGATACTCTTTACTTAATCATCAAAGTCATACAATGAGAAAACTACTATTTTTACTCCTGTATAGGAAACTAAAACATGGAAAATTAAATCTTCTACTAGAGATCATAAAACTCAGTATAGGGAAAACCCTAGCCATATAACTCTAGAGCCTGTAGATTTAACCACTGTGCTGTTCTAACCACTGTTCTCACATAAAAAGGGAAGGAAGAGCAGATGTGGAAAAAAAAAACTGAAGGTTGAAAAAAATTGCAGTAACAATAGAGTCTTGCAAATGTGAAAGGGACCAAGAGTTCAAAGGAGCAGGGAGGAAGGAGGGTAAGGAATGAAAAAATCAAGAAGAATTAAGATGTATTGTATACATGTACCAACTCCCCATAATAAATGTAATTAATGTGTATTGTGAACATGTAGTAATAAATAAGAAATATAAACAATTATTATATAATAATAAATGATTTCAAAGTCTCATTTAAAAATGCAGATTTTTATAATTGAAAGAAGCATTATGTATCTTTCAGTTAAGTGGTTAGGGAACTCTGCTTCATGGTATCTCGAAGCTCCTATGTAAGTTCTATGAACATCCTTTTCTCTTTCCAAATAGGCAGTTGTTTGCAGTGGATGGCCCTTGATGATTTTACTTGAAGGAATTTCACTAAATAAATGATATAAGGTGAAACACATACACACTGACACACATACACACACACACACACACACACGATCAAGCAACGCTGCATTAGTTTTACCTTTCATTCTTTTATTCATGAGACTCTATTCATGGATTACCTGTAGTCAGTAAAAATCAGCACTCATATTAACACATAATTTAAAAGATTTGCAAAACTATTTAGCATGGCTCTAATAAGGATTTTTCCTGCATATATTCATCTTTCGGAGCCGGAATCAAGGTATGCAAAAACTGGTATTCATTATATACCAAGAACTTCATGCTGATTTTCTCATTTCTAAGTACAATGTAGTGTTATGTTACAAAAAAAAAAAAAAAAAGATTTACTTCAAAACTCAAAAATTCAGAGTCAGGCATGGTGGTGCAAGCTTGTGATCCCAGCACTCATGAAGCTGCCACAAGAGGATTGCTAAGAGTTTGAGACCAGCCTGGGCTACAAAGTGAGTTCAAAGCCAGCCTACATTATATAGCAAGACCCAGTCTCAAAAAACAAAACTAAATAAACCAGAAAAAAACAAAATAACTTAAATATTTATAAATGCATAAGCAGTGATCATTTTGGTATATTTATAATGTTACATTATTACAATCTCTACTTAGTTCTAAAATTATTAATCATTCAAAGAGGGGGAAAAAAAAAACTAGTACTCTAAAGCTAGTCATCGTGAAAAAAAGATCTCTAAAACAAGGACCAGAAAGTAACAATTCAACAGATGCAAAACAACACAAAGAAAAATTATTTAAGAATGATAGGTGTCAGTGAAAAAATGGGAGCCAACACAAATGACATAAAAAGGCTATTTACACAAATCATAGCCGAAAATTTCCCTTAAATGGGAAAAGGACCTGGCATGCAGATATACAAAGCATACAGAACTCCTGCTAGTCATAACCAAAATAAACCTCCATCCAGGATATAGTAATAAAGATCCCAGAAATTCAGCACAAAAATAGAATATTAAAAGCTGTTAAAGAAAAGAAACAGATCACCTATAAAGGAAAACCTATCAGAATCACGGCCAACTTCTCAACACAAACCCGAAAGTCAAGAAAAGCTTGGAGTAAAGTGCTTCAAATCCTGGAAGAAAACAACTTCCTTTAAAAAAAAAAAAAAAAAAAAGAAAACAACTTCCAACTCAAGACTGATGTACTCTGCAAAACTATCTTTCAAAACTAATGGAAAAACAAGATACTTCCATGATAAAGAACAAATAAAGGAATTCATTACCACCATATTGACCCTACAAAGAGCACTGAAGGATACTCTAGAGAGATAAGGATGACCATAGTTCCAGGAATAGCAGCAGAGGAGGGTGGGCAAACAGAGCAGGCAACTGAATGAAGGGGGGAAAGGAGGGCAATGCAGGAAGACAGCATGGCAGACAGGAGCCATGTCAGTTGTAACCATTAATGTAGATGACCTCAATTCACCAATAAAAAGAAACACAGGAAGAGTGGATCAAGAAACAAGATCCATCAATATGCTGCATACCAGAAACACATTTAACTCAAAAGGAAATTCACAGACTGAAAGTCAAAGGAGAAGAAACAATGTTTCATGTGACAGGAAACCAGAAAAAATCAGGGGTAGCTTGCCCATCAACCACAGAATGGATAAGAAAGATACAGTATTTTCATACAATGGAAAGCTACTCAGTTATAAAGAAGGATAATCTCAAGGCTCTTATAGGTAAATGGATGCAACTTGAGATCACGCTTAAGGGTAAAATGTTTCAGTCTCACATGGGTAAGCACTGTGTTATCTCTTGGCATAAAAAACTGAAGAAGTTAGTGGGATCCAAAATGTACAATAGGTATTATGCAAGTGATTGGATCCAAAATGTACAATAGGTATTATGCAAGTGATTGGGGAGGAAACATCTACAAAGGCATGGTGGTAACCATTATTAATTTCCTACCATCTTGTTTTGAATTCCAGTAGTGTTTTCATAGTTTTGTTAGGTTTGGCTTTATTCTGTCTTGTTCTGTTTGATTTTACTGTATATGATGGGATGGGCAGCTATTTTGAAGATAACAGGATGTATTATGGTAGCCATTATTGTCTTCCTATTATCTGGTTTTGAAGTCCTGGAATGTTTTCATTCTTTTGTTTTGACTGGTTTTATTCTGTTTTGTTTTGTTTGATTTTTTTTATGCCTGATAGTATGGACCTCAATTTTGAAGAACACAAAAGACATTATGGTAGCCATTGTTGATTTGTGAAGTCCTATATCATTTTCATTGTTCTGTTCTGATTCCTTTTATTCTGTTTTGTTTTGTTTTATTCTCTATAAAATAAAACAAATACATTGTCAAATCCTAGTCATCTGGATTTTCACCTGTATTTTCTTCAAAGAGTTTTATAGTTTTAATTTTTATAATACGATCACTGATCCACTTATCCTCTTTGAGATGTTTATACATGGTGTGACGGAAAAAGCAGGATATCCAATTCTCCCAGCACCATTTCTTACAATAAGGTTATTCCATATTCAACTTCTTAGATTCTAGGCAGGTAACAAGACAGAGGAGTAAAATAATTAGTTTTTTAAAAATGTCAAAACCTAGATGTTTGTACTTTACACTATGATCCTTCAAAAGTGAAGAAGAAATGAAAGACTTTCTGAGACAAAATATTTAAGTAATTGGTTGCATAATATAGTCCTGATTCATAATAAAGCGTAAAATTTCTTTAGAAAAAGAAACATCATATAACAAACATAGATCTAAATAATGAATGGAAGATGAAGAGACAATAAATTTTATATCTGATTTGATCCAAGAGGTAACAATTGAGTGGCTCAATGTAAGATGGCATGATACAGGGACATGGGATAGGAGTATCTGCTCAGCACATGGCAGATAAAAGCAAGAGAATCAAGGAAGGAGACAGAAAGGAATATATACTCTTCTAGGTCAATCCCACAGTGATCAGTCTTCCAACCAGTCCTGGACCCTAAAAACAACTCAGCTATCATGTTCTCATAATCCCATTACATTTCAAAAACCTCAACTCTCAGTACATGAGATTCTAGGATGGATATCTAGATATAAGGCATAACATTATGCTAATACTAATCAAAAGAAATGAGGTATAGCTATACTAATTTTAGATACAATAATTCAAACCAAGAAAAGTTATTAGAGATAAAGAGGCCATGATAGAATAATAAAGTAGTTAATTATCCAAGAAGATGTGTCAATCTTTGCCAAAGACGCTGCTAAAAATTGACTGTTAAAATGTGTAATGCAAAAAAAAAAAAAAAAAGTGTAATGCAAGAACTAATAGAACTTTGAAGAAAAACTGATGAAACACTATTATGGTCAGAGATTTCAATATTCTTCCAACAAAATGGAAAATCCAGGAGGCAGAAAATTAGTAAGGACATAGGTGAGCTCAACAACAGTATCAATAAACTAGGTATAACTATCATCTACTGATAAATCAATCCAACAGCAGGACACATATTCTTTTAAGCTGATATTGAACATTCACCAAGAAAGTTACACACACATATAAAAGCAAAAGAACAAATGAACATGAAAACACTTGGCAATTTCTTTAATCTATTCAAGTTATAAACCAAATATTGTTTATGTGTGAAATTATAATGCAACAGTCATTTCATAACTGCAAAAGTTGAATTTTAAGTTATTCAAGGTGTTTCATTCATTTCTTTTGCTGTCAAAATTTAACACATTTCCATTATGACATGTTACAAGAAACAGAAGGTCCTGTCCTTATCAATTTGTAGCAGTTACTTTTTTTTTTACTGGAATGCAATAAGCTGGTTCCCAAAACTTGGGCCACAGACCTGTACAGGTCCATGGCCTGCTAGGAACTAGGTCACATAGCAGGAAGTGACTGGTATGCTAGCAAGGAAAACTTAATCCTCTCATAAGGAGCAGGCAACTTAGATAGGGTTCATTTCTATGAGAATTGAATGCCCTGATGATCTGACAGGAGGTGGAGTTCAGGCAATAATGTGAGCAATGGTAAGTGGTTATAAATAGAAAAGAAGTATAAGAGTTAAGTCAGTAAAGCCACATCAGAAGCAGTGGCTGCAAATACAGATTAACATTAGCAAAGTGGTTTGACTATAGAGTGACCATAAGAATCAAGGGCTTGTAAACTTAACAAAATCCTATCAGTGAGTTCCAAGTGACTATTATGCTATCATCTGGTGGAAGGTTTTATAGTGGTAAATGCGTAAGTGTACTTAAATTGTGCAGCTGCACATGGTGGCAGCTACTAAAAGTTAGAATCTAACACTTGCTGATAGTATTCTGTTCCCGGCCTACCTGTTATTTTATTTATCACCTCCATCCACATCTCCTTCCCATACTATGCACTTCTCTTAGTCAGTTTTGTTAAGCTCACAAGATAACCTTAGCCAAAGTAAATTTTTAAAAAAGAACAAAACATTGGAGAAATTCTTTCAAATGGGGAACTGATTCACTGACAAGACAGAAGACACTGTCAATGGAAAGAAAACTGAATTTAAAAGATAATACCATGAGTCCTACTTAAATTATGGGTTCATTTCCACAGATGATTCATATCCTCTAAGTCCATTTTTTGAATATGTCAACTGGCTATGCAAAAACTCACGAAACTTTCAAAACTGTTTCAACATATAGAGACAAAGCAATCTGCATTAAAAGACCCACCTTTAATGTTTTCAACACATAAAATGTGAATGTGAAGAACAGAAGCAACTATTAAAGGTAACCACTTCAAATGTGTCTGCACTGAGAGCATCATTCTTAATGACTAACTACATCAATAAAACTAAGAATCTCTTTGCACTTGGTGAAGAGTTGATCCTGACTGTGGCTAAGGATATTTGTCATGAACATCCCCCCCACCCCGCCCCGATTCCAGGGACCAAACTCACCACTGCGCGCTTGCAAGGCAGGCGTTTATGCCACTGAGCTAAATTCCCAGCCCCCTATCATGAACTTTAAGAAAAACTGAAGTTCAAAAAGTGGCACATGTTCTTTAGCTAGCACCATTATTAAACAAACTGATGAAATAGTGAAAGATAGTGAGACGCCAATCATTAACAGAATTAGCGGTATGCAATACAGTTTGATCAGTCTGCTGATATTGGCAACAAGGTAACCGCTTTTGTATATTATTTTTTTCAGGAGCATGTGCATGGGGAATACATCATGCCAGTTTTTGTTGCCAACTAACACCACAGCTACAAAAATATTAAAGTATGAATGATTACATATCAGAAAAAGTGAACTGGCTCTTTGGGACCCGAAACTCTTGGACCCGTAGAGTGGCCTGGGCTGCTTGGATCGAAAGTCTGCGCAGACCTGCATCTCAGCGCGACTCTTTGGGACTGGTAAGCACGCCCTTCATCCACAGGGAACTGCCTGGAGATCGGCCTCTGGGCCAGGTCTGTTTGGGCCTGTAGCCCCGCACTTCACCCGCAGGAAGTCTCCCAGAAAGCAGCATCTTGGCCTGTCTCTTTGGGACCCGAAACTCTCGGACACGCAGAGTGG
>PVJX010008221.1:0-66795 GCA_004027295.1 Dolichotis patagonum | reverse complement strand
CAACAAGATTTGTAATTACATTAGATGTCCAATAACACATTTGTTGCAAATATGAAGTTACTGTAGAGAATTAAATTTGAAATTGTATGATAGAGAAGAGAGGGTAGCTAAAAGGAAGTTCCTGTCTGGGAGAATTTTATGTTTTGCTTTAGAAAGATGTAAACACATTTCAACTTTAGAAATGAACTAGAAAGGAATATGGATACTGATGATAGATGAATAATCAAGGTGGTATGAGTTTAAGGAAATTCTCTTGTGATGATGTTACCTCTCTTATAAACATAGGAATAGCTTGTTCTTTCTTATAGAATTTATGAATGTATTACAGCACAATTTTGATACTAGGCATCATTTTACGGATCCACTAGGAGGTCTTTAAACACAACCCCCAGAGATAAGGGAAGAGTTAATTTGTTTTTTATTACATGCTTGCAGTACATAGGAATTATATTGATCATGGGGATTTGATATATGTACATAACACATTTTAGTTCATTTTTGTCACTTTCCTTTCCCTTCTCTCTCCTCTCATATTTTGTTTCCCTTCTCTTTTACAAAATTTCTATCTCCATGGATTTTATTATCTATTTTTATTTTGCTCTTTAATTTATATATGCTTGGCATTCCTCATATAAAAGAAATAGTGCAATATTTAGATTTGTGTTTCTGATTTATTTAATTCAACATTATGGGTTCACAGTGCATGCATTTTGCTATAAATGACTCAAGCTTTTCCTTCTTTATTGCAGAGTAGTACTGGATTGTATGAATATCATATTTTTATGATTTTTTAAACTGTTCTTAATCTGTTTATGGGTAAAATTATTTGAAATAGAACATGACAAATAATTTGTTGTGACTTCAGGAAAAATAAAAGAGACCATAGTTTTCAAAAAATGGGATAGTTTATAAACTAAGGAAATGTACTTGCATGCAATGTTGGACAGCATTATAGATGGACTTGATTATTCTGGAGTTAATTTGCAAAGTTAAGTCAATGAAATGGTTGCTCTCTGTAGACATGGACAAAAGTGTGTAAAAATCATATGTAAGGAGAACTAAGAGCACATACAGTCAACTATGAAGAAAAGAAGTAGAAGCAATAGAAATGATGACCTTAGAAGGAAATGGTTACAGTTTACCATGCAATTTAAACTGAGTTATGATGGGGAAAAATAACTAACATGAAGTTGAAAGAAACAGTAAATATATTACAGATTAATAAATTCACTTTTATGCACATCAACATTATCCAGCAAGTTTTACTACTGCTTTAGTAAGTCAATTTACTTTAACTGGAAATATATGATCTATATCATTGAATTAATAGGAGAATGTAGAGCAAGATATTTGATAAAATGTCATATTTCTACATGTGTGTGGTTGCTTTCTTTAAAACCACTGAAGGAGAATTAATTTTAGAAACTTACAAATTATTTTTAGTTTTTGCATTTCCAGTTCTTGCAATCAATTAACACATTGGAGAAGAAAGGAGGTAATGTATGTAGTTTTTTAACACATATGTATTAATATACATGATATGTCGTTAACATATATTTTTGGAGATCATTTGAAATTTAACTATCCGCTTTTAGTCACAAAAGTTATCTCTGATGACCTGTGTTTCACACACTTGCAGCCACAAAACTTGACTGACTGTCATTTAAATCTTTTCAGACCTTACTCAGTTTATGGCTATTGCCAGCAATAAAGCTTACAGAAAAAAGAAATGCTGAAATAAAAAGAAATAAGCAAAATTCTAGTGAAACAAATGAAAATGAACTTTTTAGCTCAACATTTGTATTTTTCTCTAGGCCATCTTTCTATTTTAACCTCAGCCTAAGGTATACAATGCCTCATTTGAGGAGAAGATGGGCCAACTAGGTTAAAAGTACCAAGAATATAAACTAATTTCAGACAATCATCTACCATAACTTTTAATCCAAGATCATTCTGCAAGATAAAAGGAGGCTTTGATAATTCTACCTAGAGAGTATGTACAATTCTTAGGGAACAACTTATTGGGACCTTAACTAAAATGTAGCTTACTGGTTTCAGAACAATTTAAAAGAAATGCTTAAAGGCTGGACATGACAGTGCATGCCAGCACTTGGTGGCCTGAGGCCAGAAGATCACTGTAATTTCAAAGCCAGACTGGACTATACAAGGAGTTCAAGGCCAATCTGAGCTACATAGCAAGACCCTTTCTTAAAAAATAAAAATGAAAATACTTAAATAAGTACAAAGAACGTGAAGTACATTAGAGGTCTTTGGAAAACAGAGAAAGTCTTGAGAAGCAATAATAAGGAGGGACAGCAGAATTTTATAATTATAGTGAAGAACAAAGTGTTTGAGGTATTGGTCACATAATAGAAATGCCTTGTTAAGTGGTACCTTGTTTTGCAAACTTGACTTTTTTCATGATTCTGGTCACAAGCCAAGTTGGATGACAATCAAATCAACTTCAATAGTTAGATTCAATGTTGATATTATGGGGGAATTTGGTTCAGTTCCTGTTCAGTTCAACTTACAATTTGAGTTATGGAAAGAACTGAGTTTGTATACCAAGGTACCACTGTATATATTTTGTGTGGTGATGTCAATTTAAGTTATTTCATTACTAACTGTGGTGTATAATCTTCATTCCATCAATATTATCAGTTAAAATGCTTTTTCAGTAGTGATATTTTAATGTTAAGTAACAAATTTTGGGGAAAGTAGTCCTATAAATTACAAAGAAAACAGTGCAGAATCGAGAATGTGGGTTAATGACCCAGAGAAGGATAATACTGTGTTTGAAGCGAGATTCAGAATGAAAATTAAGTTCAAATGAAGCATGTTACTGGAAAAAATGTGTACATAAAATATGTAGAACATGGTTTAGTGTCATTATTAATACTATAGGATAGGTGAACTTGTCAAGGTATATGGATAATATGACCTTATATCAAAAGTCTACTCAAGTCCCATGGACCATAAATAAGCAATCACTTGAATCACGTGATGGATATAGTCCTAAAAAACTTTTTTGTGTGTTTTGGAGAATTGCAATATGTCAGATTCCCAGAAGTTAAATTCTCTGTGACAGACAATACTATAGTGTAGATACAAAAGGTTCTCCAAAAGTCTTATGTGTTTTGAAGGTAATTGATTTGTAAGACTGCTACAGCAGTTCATGAGGGCATTACAGCCATCAGTAGAATCATTGACTGTGTGGATGCTGAAAAGATTAGCATTAAAAAGAAGTCAAGTACTGTTCATTCGGAAATAGGAAGTATGACTTAAAGGTATCTCAGACATTAGCCATATTCCAGTCATCAAAAGCACAATGGTAGGAACAGTTACACTCATTTGAAAGATACTGTTTGTGAAGAAAACCGTATTGCAACCATGGTCCAAGAGGTCTCAACTACTGCTCTCACTGACATTGAGTTTTCAAGCATATAGAGGATAAGTATTACAAGGTCATGAAGGCTTTCATCCAGATTTCAGAAGACCTTAGAGACTAGATATTATGCTTCTGTATGCATGAAGCTGTGAAAATGAAACTGCAAGTCCAGTGGGTATGCCAGAGATATGGGTATCTGCCAAGGAAAGTTGCAGGCAGTGAGGAGACCCAACCCAAGACAGTAGCCATGTGAACTACAATCAACAAGGGCATAAGGCAAGGTTGTCCAAGACCTTTGAAATCTGTATTTCACCACAACCTGCCCTAGTTTTAAGTATGGAGTTACACAATTTAATGTTTGCTTTAGTCTCATTTTTTCTATCCTTGTATTTTATTGGAATAGGAAAGTTTAACCCTATCCCATTGTACGTTGGATATATTTATCTTTTTTTTTTTTAAAGGTTAATAGCTTGGGCAGGAGATTTAGCTCAGCAGCAGGAGTGCCTATCTGGCAAGTGCACAGTCCTGAGTTCAATCCCTGATACCAAAACAAAAAACAATCAAACAAGCAAAACACAAGGGGTTCATAGCTAAGAGTTTGACTTGAGTCTCAGAGCAGTCTTTGGACTTGGACATTTTAGCAGTGCTGGAACTGTTAAGAATTTGGCAACTCTTAGAGATTGGTTAAATGAATTTTTCATAAGGCAGACATGAAGGTTTTGGGGTCTAGGATCATAATATTATGACTTAGATCCAAAAAACCACCCAAAAGTTTCTTGCATTCAGAAGCTGACTAAACTATATTTTGCAGTGGCCTCATTTGCTGATGATTTCTAGCACTGAATTTGATGCTAGCAGTTGGGCTGGGCAAGGAAAGAAAGCAGCAGGTTACTGTGGAACAACCTGTAAGGGTATATTCTTGGCCTTGTCTGCTCCCTTTTTCTTCCTAGCTTCCATGATGTGAGCAGCCTTTCTACCTCGGGTCCCTCTATCATGCTGTTTCCACCTTGGATCTCACCAAAACTGTGAGGCGAAATAAGCCTCTCCTCCTTTAAGTTACAGGTGGCAGGTATTCTGTCCCAGTGACAGAAAAGCAGCTAAAGCGTGTAGGGAGGTCAGCAATGATAAAGCTGTTGTATTTTTTGATGTTTATTTCCTAAAAGAGACCCCAGAAGTCTATGCCCACTGGACTTGCCGTTCTGTCAGTAACCAATACAGGCTGTAAGTTTCACTTACCTCTGACACTCTTAGGAAGTCAGCTCATTTTAGCAAAGTAAGTAAATCCATTAATGATGACAAAGATAGCTGGGAGCTACACAAGGCAGGAAAATTATTCAGCTACTGTAGAAATAACTCACTGGGATGAGTAGAAAGAATTTATATTGAAATAAAAGATTTTTCTCATAGAGATTTATATGATCATTTGTAAAATATCTTAAATGAAATAATTCATGAAAGCTCATTAGAGGAATTATTGAAAACGTAAGGATTAAAAGTATTTTTGAGGTAAATAAAAATACTGTAACTTACTAGGCTTTAAAAAATATACCTGATCTCTCTGTACCTAAGTGTCTTTACCAGTAATATATTTACTCAGTACCTATAAACTATTTAAAATATTGTAATGTTAATTGCATATCTATACCACACATTGTAGGGCATTTATTGCAGTACCAATCAAAATTAATAAATATTTGGTGCAATACTGTAATTGTTATTATTGATCCTATAAATGATATTTTTTTTATTTTTTAATTTGAAGAAAATGAATCAAACAAAACAAAACAAAACAGAATAAAGTTAATCATAACTGAACCATGAAAGCAATACAGGCCTTCAAAACAAGATAACAGGAAAATCAACAATGGCTACCATAAGGTCTCTTGTTTTCTACAAAATAGCTCCCCATACCATCAGATGTAATAAAATCAAACAAAACAAAGATGAATAAAACCAATGAAAAAGGAATGAAAGTATATTTTAAAGAAAATAAAGTCAAACAAAATAAAACAGAATAAAGCCAATGAAAACAGAACAGTGAAACTGACACACAATTTTAAAACAGGATAATAGGAAACCAACAGTGGTTACAATAATGCCTCTTAATATCTTCAAAATTGCTGCCCATCCCATCAGACATAAGGAAATCAAATAAAACAGAACAGAATGAAACCAATTAAAACAGAACATTGAAAAAACAAAACAATAAAATGGAATCAAATGAAACAATATGAGAACAATATTGAATTAAAAAAAAAAGAATGAAATCCCCCATATTTGCTATATTGTATACTGTTAACCTCTTAATAGATGCTCAGACTACTGGCCTTAGGCCTGTAAAGTCAATCAAACAGTATATTCATTAAGTTGTGTTGGTACCTGAGATGCTCTTAACTCAGCCTGTCCTCTGAATCATGTGGTTGCTTATAGGAACAGGGGGAAGGGTTGTTCTTGTCTCTCAGCATATGTGCCATTGGGCTCATGGGAAGGGTGAATTGGCTTCTTCTCATACTGCCCAGGCTCAGCATGACTTCCACTGGCTTATGGGAAGGGCAGATTGGCTTGTTTCTCCTCTTGGGACCCACATGGCTTGTGCTGTCTCTCAGGAAGGGCAAATTGGCCAAATGATACCTTTTGAACATAAAAATGCATAAGAAAGGTGAAAATAATTGCCAATATTTGTTGAGCCTTATTTTCACACTGCAGTTATTTGCCATGTAAACTCTATTTGGTGATCCTGTGAAGTCAGCTGCCTAGTTTGAAATGACTTTGGACATAAAGTACCTGAAAAAATATGAATGGAGAAAAAACATGCATCTGAATTTGTTGAAAACAACTAAAATGCATAGAACACCACACAGTGCAATAGAACTATTGCCTAAGAGTCCTGTATACCATCCTTGATAGGCTAAACTGCTTTACATAAAGCATTGTATTTCAATAAGTGAAGCCAAAATATGTCTTTCCTCATTTCACCTTATCCTTATCTGTTATTTCTTCTGTTTGTGGATCTCTCTCTCTTTACATCTCTCTCCCACCTTCTTTCTCTCTCTCTTTCACACACACACACACACACACACACACACACACACACACACTTACACACACATTCACTCAATTAAAGAAAAAATATTCCTCATCTAGGAAATCTGACTTTCATCCTAAAGTTGCTATTTCAAACTGTGAGAGCTTAACTAATGAATACAAAACTTTTCCAGTACAGTCTCTTATAGTTCCAAAATGCAGTAACATTAGGCAGTGTCTTAGTTACTTTTCACTAGTCACTGAGACAAAAATACCTGATGCCCAAAGTTGGGAAAGGAAAGGTTTATTTCTTACAGTTTTTGGAGGTTTCATTCCATACTCAGTTGGCTCCAAGGCAGGGTGGCATGGCGGGGCCACAGTTCACGGTGGCTGCAAAAGTGCAAGCAGAAATCGGCAAGAGAGAGACATGCCTTCTTCCTGCCATTACATCACATCCTGGCTCCACCCCTAGGAGGGTGTAGCACTGACACCACCAATCCAAGCACTAGACAATGAAACAATCACAAATGCACAATGCAAATACATGAGGCCTGGGAGCCACTGACATAAACCATGACAGGCAGTGTTTGGTCTGCATCTTTCCTGCGATCCAAGGTATAGTAGTAGACAAGAATTATATTAATGGAATGCTACTTCATTTTAAGTCACAGCTTGCCAAATGCCATCGAAGATAATAAAGAATATTATTTCTAACATGACTTATTGGTCAGTGGTTTTTAGATCACATATAAATGCTGGTTTAAAACTAACTGTGATGACAAATGTAAATGACTTATGACAGCAGCCACTGGTGACAAACAATGCTGCCAAAGCAATACTTGACAATTTCTTTTGTGTCCATGAATGTACATAATTTGATTTTGGCCTGACTTGAATACAAATAAGTCTTCTTGAGTGTTTAGCTATATTGATAAACAAGTCACATGTATTACACAAATCTGTTGGTCCAAACTATATTTTTAAACTATTACTTGAGAATTTACTGACTCTAGGCATTATTCAGTATTCCCTCCATGGCTCCAATTGGAGCTGTCTCTTGGAATTCTTAATGAGGCTGCAATAATAAAATGTGACTTTAAGTTCCTTATCTTACAGGGTTATGCAATGAAAAGGATTAGGATAACAGATTAAGCAGAACATGTCTTATAAAAGTAGATCTCTAACCTTTCATGTCTACTTCTGTGCTCCTGTGCAACAATGCTACCTAGATATCAAAAAACACTGAGTCAAATGTGACTGTGCTGTCCAAGAGAAAAGATCAAAGGTTTTTGTAGCAAGTTCCCACAGAGAATCAAAGGCACTCACTCAATGTGTTTTTATTATTGAGGTATTTAACAAGAAGTATATCCAAAGGATAGATTATATAAACCAACAAAATTATAAGCAATTCCGGTATCTAAGAATCTCCCTCTAACCTCTGTGAACAGAATTAATGCCATCAGTCACAAAGAAAAAAAATAAATGCTTAGATTACTGTAAAAATAAGTGATGTTAAAATTTTTATTAGATATTACATCGAATGCCCTCCATCACCACAATGAAAATTCATTTTTCTATACTCATGAATAACCATTTTGAATACTTGTTTGTGAAATAATTCATACAAACATAAATGTCAAAAGGAACTTGAACATCACCTTAAGTTCAATATTCTAAATTGCTTTATCTTATTTGAATATTTTAAAATGCTTCTTTTATTATATCATATGCCTTTAAAGACAGAAAAATTCTCTCAATTAGAGATGGACTAGAATCATGTCTTTAGTCTTCCTTGTAAAAATGAAAACTACCATAAATCTATTTGACTTCTGCCTTAAAATATAAACACTTACTTTGTATTTCAGATATTAATGTGGTGGTATCTCAGTTCATGAACTTAATTATTTTGACAGTTCTGAGAAGATAGCCACATTCCAATGGGAAGGATGGCCACAGCTGTGTTCATCACCTGATGTGAAGATCTCAAATGTAAGCAAAATTTTGCACAATGAATCCATTTGCAAAGTGAATTGTTCCTGAGTGGAAGTATTCATCAAGTGAGATACGTTCATGAATTATTCTTTTTATTAATGGCTTCAAATGACCTGACAGTTTCAAAGGCATTTATATGATACCACAATTTTAAAAACATTTATAGAATTGTTTAATAATCAGTTGAGTAACTATTGTGATGAACTACTATGCATTTGCTACACTAAATCAACTTCCGGGTGAATTAAGGAGTCATTTTTCCTTCCAATGCTCTATTCTATTTAATACTATTATTGCATGCAAAAGAAGGTCTCAATTCTTAGAGCCTAATTCCTTCCTAGTTGAAGAAATATTTGGCTGCGTGCATGATCACTAAGTTATATTTTTCTAATAAAGTGCAAGGGCTAAATTAGTAAGGATCAGTAAGCATAGCCAGGAAAATGTGGAAAGGGTTTGTCCAGGAGATCCCAGAGTGAGTCCTACTGATGAAAGTTTGACAGTGCCCCAGAGTGTAGGCCCTAAACCAAAAAGTGTACAAGGAGATACTAAATGAAGCTTCATGACAGGCTGTATAACCTTGGAATAGTTATTTTAGTTTCTCTGGGTTTTGTTTCTGTATCTAAGAAGTATTAGACATTGAATGACATAGTAATTAAAGTGCTTTGATTTATTTTATTATTATAGCACTCAATATGTAGGATGCACTGGGGAAAATGTATCATTTAAAAGCTTTAATTTGAATGTTTCCTCTTTCTTTCTTTGCTGTAATATAAATATTTTACATGATTTCTGCTTCTTAACATTGCTTTCTTCTATAATATTTTTGCTAACAGAATTACCATATCCTAAAACAGTTCACCAGATTAACAACTGCAAAGGGGAAGCTTTTTTAACATAGCAGAGAAATTTGACAGACATGTTCAAGCATAAAATTTGGAAAAATACTTGCAGAGCAATTATTTTAAAAATTTTTGTTAGTATGTATTTGTAATACATAGTAATTGCATTCTCCTTGGGGGATTCGTATGTATAGAAATTTCAGAATAATTTTTAAATTTATTTATGCTTGTATGTATGTATGTATGTGTTATGTAACACAGAAGAAATCCCAACATTCTTAATTGGAAGGATAAGAAAAATCAGGCCATTTAGATGTTGAAGGTCTCCTGTACATGCAAACCCATACGAATTCCTTATAGAACTCTGTATACATTCTGGGGCATTGAAACATTAAGAGAATTTCCTTTTAGAGTTGTTAGAACAGAGGAGGTAGCAAAAATTTCAACCACTGCCTAGACGAAAAAGCAGGAAGGAAATAAATATATTTTTAGCTAAAGGCAGGGAGGTCCTGGAGTAACCTCAAAAAGTTTTCTGTGACTCTTGAATGAATTTGGACAAAACACAAATTCTTCTCACCACACCCTTTCCAGGAAGGGAATTTAATGAGTTTTCTGTTGGCAAAAAGTCTTGCAACTGAGAATTTGGCCATTTTAAAGGAAGATGTACTTTAATCTGGCTACCAGATGAGAACATAGAGATACCATTGAAGGCAAGCATTGAAGTCCTGGTCTCCCAAGAAATCAAAGCAAATCAGTGCAACTCTAGATTATTGGTGTTTATAAGAATTGACCAGATTCTCTCAGCTCTATACTTGCAGTAATGAGATGCCACCACAGAAGGGCTAGGCATTATGAGATATAATATTGAGAAAAGAGTATCAGAGAAGGAATTTTTTTATAGGTTAAAAATTGATATAACAGAATTGGAATTGAGTTACAAAATATGAATAAGTATAGAAAAAAGTGAGCAAAATAGTGCCTATCTTATTTAAAATTAAATTACATTTTTCCATGATTAAGGAAATGGGTTGAAATGATCATAATCACAATTTTTTCTCTTTCTATATCTTCACTCTTTAAATTTTCTCTTTTAGACAGTATCTGTCCTTATTTTCTTGTAGTTACACAAGTGCAAGTATGAGTCTAGCAAGCAAAGCAATCCATTAATAGATAATATATTAAAGATAAGAGATATAAATACCAAGAAAAAACATGCACATGAGACATTGTAAGTATACTACAGAGACAATAATTCATTTTGTTTAACAGCTTACTTTTGATCTTCTGAAGTTTTTTCCAGGGCTTTATTATAGTTGTGTCCAAGTTGTGAACAGCTACTTGAAATCTTTTCCCATCTAAGAAAATCTTAGTGCCTTTCATTTTTAACTATAAGCTTTTATTTAGCTTTTGTCAAGTACATAGAGGAAAAAAGAAAATCTTAAACTACAATTAGTACTTTGTCATGATTGTAGTCATATCTTAGAGGCCAAATATCTGACAGATAATTTCAGATGAACAGTCATCCTGATTTTGTTACTCGTGGCAAATAGGAAAGGCTTTATTCTCTGAATGGTACTTCAGTTTATGCTAAAAAGAATGTGTGAATATGAAACTACCCAGGACCTCTGATTCTTTTAAAACAGTAGAGAAAATTTAAAATTAACACTGAGAGTGTAACATTACAAAATCTCCTTAAAAGAACTAATGAAGTAATTTTAAGCTCCATCTTTACAAAACAATATAGATGAAGATGAATAGTTCAAAGGAAACATAAGTTGCTTTATTCAATTCTTTGCAAATTTTGTTTTAAAACTGCTGCCATTAATTTAGATTCTACATGTAATTTACCTGATTCAATGCCTGGAACATAGTAGCCTGCCAATAATCAGGTAGTATCTATTAATGAGTACTATTACTATCACTTGATAACCTAATGAATTTATTATGCTAACTATATGAATTTAACTTACTTCAGTTCATATATTTTGGTAAAATAAAGCTTCCTGGGATAAAATGTAAAGTTCACCTACAAACATGGTCTACTAATTTTGCAGAAATATATGGACTATTCTGCTAGATTATCTTCTTGAAAGCACTGAAAACTTTTTGAGGTTGAAATCTGAATCACATTATCATAAGCACAAAAGATGCATCATGAATTGGTTTTATGAAACAAAACCACCTATTACCTGAAAAAGCAATGCCTTTACTATAATACTGACCCAGTAAAAATAATATAAACTCATCATATTTCAGAATTCTTTGTATTTCATCAACACAGGAGAATGGCTATGCTAGTAACTGACATATGTAATCCTTGATGACAAAATTATGACTCTGAAAATAGATTTGGGAAACATCAATCTTTTGCCCTTTCTCAGAATATAGACATAACTGAAGTGTCAGGGGTGGGACTGACAGTGATAGCCAGGCATCTGACAGATCAAACACAGCCTTCCCATTAGTCTGAGTTTGCCAAACAGGCAATGGCAGGATTTCACCATATGAATACATCTGCTATCTTGGGGTTAAAAGGACCGGCTTTTGCCTTCATGTGATCAGAAGAGCTCATTCTTATTAAGAAGCATCACTTACTACTTAATCTATGACTTCAGGGCTGATATTCAAATTCTCATTCCCTGATTGCACTATCAGTATCAGCAGTGTTATCTCATTTTGAACCTAATCAGAATAGATTCAAATTGGATAAGAGGGACTATGTTGAGGAAGTACTTTTGAGATGTCGTATTTCTTCTTCTTCTTTTTTTTTGGCAGTGTACTACAAAGTCAAGCTTTGGATTCTAATTTTTTGGTTCACTCAGATGATTTGAAGTGATGATGTCAGCACTTCATGATGCCGATGCCAAGTGTTGTTTATGCCTTCCTGTCCTCTAGGGACTCGTAAATCTATTCTGCATCCGCAAGCCGTCAGAGGAGAAGAAAAGCACTGGTCACTAATCTTGTCATGATCAACATCATTCTCAGCACCCTGGTTTATGTCTCCGCTTGGATTGCAATGAGCCTGTAATACAAATATATGCCTTGTATATCCTTTCTGTCTTTGTCATCATTTGATCTTCTTTTCTTCTGTCGTTCTTCTAAACCATGTTAGACAGCTATTACACACAGTTTAAAACATATCTCTACTGAAGAGTTGCATGTCCATGTGTTAAACAAGCAAGTGAACAAATTACTAAGATTTCACAGGAGTAAGCGGTGTTTCAGTTTGGCTTTTGTTTCCTCTGAATTCTTCTATTTTAGTTAACAAATTGAATATAAAAGACAAGCAATTGCACAACATGATATGAGCAGCAATAAGATCTAAAGTTCCCTGCTCAAATGGCCCCATTAAATCCACCATTGCTCCCTTGATGGCTACTGATAGTTCGTTTCTTTCAGCAAAGAATACCACCACTGTGGATGTCAGGTTCAATAATCATGGACTGCTGTGTTGGAAATGTGAATGTCAATGGCTCAAATTTCAATCTATTCATTCTCAGAATGAATACACTCAGAAATTTGTTTTCTCTTTCTTACCATATTGGATTAATATATTTGTTTTTTTTCTATTTCATGAAATATAAATTGCTCTGATGGCTATGGAAGTAAAAGTTCTTTCTTCATTCACAAAACAAGTACACAAATTAATATATTTATCAGAAGTTTCTATTTTCAACAATCCAGGAAGTTTCTGTTTTCTCTTTTCAACAATACAGTACATGACATTTTTTTTTTTTTTTGTACCAGGGATCGAGCTCATGACCTTGAGTTTTCCAGGCAGGTTCTTATGCTGCTGAGCTAAATCCTTGGCCCCAATACATAACATTTGAGATATTAAATATCTTAAGGTCTTTACTTGAGCCTGATTTGAATCCTGTAGTTCATTTTACAAAGTAGGTAAGTTTGGGGTACTTGAAAGTTAATTGCTATGAAAATTCAGTTTTTCAACTTCACATTTTCCTGATGTTAGTAAGTTTCATCTTTTAGTTTGTAACAGAAATATACCTAATATCTGGGGATTCCCAAACTCTTGCTTGTGTAAAACAATAGAAGGAAAAGAGACTTAAGAGAATCCACTTCAAATGGCTGAAAGCAAACCAGTCTTAGCTCCAACTAACTCTACCTGCAACAATGGACAGAGGCATGTTTTTTGGCAAGATATTTAAACTCTACATGCTTTAACTCATTCATGTCAATATAAATAATGATAATATTTAATAACAACACTAACCTTGTAAATTTTATCTAAGAAACAAATGTTATTTGTGAAACATTATTTGAAAAGTATCTGTAGAGTCTCATGTATGATTAAGGCTCAAAATATATTTTCTCTATATTTATGCAAATTGAAAATTATTCATGCAAATTATTCCTCTACGGCAACTGTACTCACTATCTTAAAATGAAAAGAAGTCAATAAAGTAGACAACTAGAATATTCTTTAATGAAATAAAAAAATACCCAAAGACAAAACTTCACAAGGAATGATAAAGTCTATGAAAGCAGTATAGGTCTTGTAATTCTTTCATCTCGATTAAATCTGGTAGTCTATCACTGACTTGGCCTCCAAACAAGCCACAGTTACTGCCCCTATTTCTCTGTCCCAGAAATGGCTCTATCAGATTTATTTCCTATTTCATTAATCCAATACTCTTAATTATTTGTAGAATTTATGATTAACTTTATACATATTTACTAGTTGCTCTCAGAGTTCACAAGGTGTTGTCTTTTCATGGGGTATGAATTCAAAACCACAGTTTCCTTAAATTTCCTAAGTACCTGTGACACATTCACAAATCAAGGCTGTTTTATCAGGGTCCAGTCTACTTTGTCAATATAGAAATGTTGTTTTGAACATGGAGAATTTAAAATGGGATTTTATGTATAATGTATTCTTTTCTGCTTTACTACTTTTATTACTATTTGAAACTTTTTCAATTCCAGAGATCATCAAGATCATATTCAGAAAAAACATCATTCTAATTTTTGGGTTCATAGAGTTTATAAAACTTTGTTCAAGCTTTTCACTTAGGTAGACCTCAAAATAAAGGGAATTAATTGGGGCAATTTCAGGGAAGGTGTCTTTAGGAAATATTATGAAGAGTGAAAAATATGGTGGGAATGCAAATAGATTTTTAAATTTTATTTTATTTTATTTTATTTTAAAGAGAATAGGACAAAACAAAATAGAACAGAGCACATCAGAACAAAACACTGCAAGCAACAGGATTTCAAAATGAGACAATGGAAATTCAGCCGTGGCTACCATAATGTCTCTTGTTTTCTTTGAAATAGTTGTCCACGTTTTCACACATAAGGAATTCTAAGAAGACAAAATAGTATAAAACAATCAAAAGAATGAAAGCATTACAGGCCTTTAAGACTAGACAATAGAAAAATCAACAATGGCTACCATAATTTCTTTTATCTCTTCAAAATAGCTATCCATTCCCTCATATATACTGAAATTAAATAATACACAAAAGTTTAAAACCAATCAAAGCAAAGAATAAGAGCATTACTGGACTTCACAACAAGACAGAAAATTAGCAATGGCTACCATAATGTCTTGTTTTCTTCAAAGTAGCTGTTCATATCATCACACATAATAAAATAAATTCTTATAAACTCTTTATGAGAAGTTCTAGGCATGTATAAGCCCATTCATGTACATCTATCGTTTCTGTATTAGGTGGAAAAACAAAACAAAACAAAACAAATTATGAGAAAATCAAAAAACAAAAGAGACAAACAAATAACAGCAACAAAGAACCCAAAACAATGACAATATAGGCCCTCAAGATAAGGTGGTAGGAACATAACTAAGGGTGTTACTTTACATAGTTATCTTCAAAATAGTTATTCAGATTACCAGATATAAACATGCAAAATTGATTCAATCCTATGAATGTTAACTGTTTTGTTCCAAGAACTGAAAGAATTAGCAGCAAAATCATCTTAGATATCTTAAGTGTGTATATATAATTTTATATCTTTTTTTCTCCTCCATTCCTTCTTTTCTCCTTTTCCCTGAGTTATTTTTAGACCCATGCCTATCACCATGCATGAAACTAAAGTCAAAGTTGATCAAAGATCTAAATATTAAAACAGAAACACTAAATCTGCTGGAAGACAATGTAGGTAGAAATCTTGAAGACATAGGAGTAGGCAGAAAATTCATGAACAAAAATCAAACTGCACAGGAATTGCTTCCCAGAATCAATAACTAGCATCTCATTTTATTAAAAAGTTTTTGCATGTCAAAAGAAATCTCCAATAGAGTGAAAAGAAAACGTATAAATTGGGAAAAAATCTTAGTCAACTATCCCTCAGACAAAAGACTACTATATAGAATATATAAAAAATTTTAAAAAATTAGACCTCCCAAAATTCAAAGACCTAATCCAAAAATGGGCATCTGAGATGAATACATACACTTCTCAGCTAAAGAAATACAAATGGCAAATAAATACATGAGAAAATGTTCAGCATTATTGATTATTAGAGAAATACAATATTAAAACCACATAGAGATTTCATCTCATTCCAGAAAGAATGGCTAGGATCAAGAAAGCCACCAATAACAAATGTTGAAGAGGCTGTGGGGGAAAAGGAACACTTCTGCACTGTTGGTGAGATTGTAGACTGTGCAGGTCAGTCTGGAGGTTCCTCAAAAATCTGGGATTGGAAGTCCCATTTGACTCAGCTATTCCACTTCTAGGCATATTCCCAGAAGAACTGAAAACATCATACCAGAGTGATACACATGCACCCATGTTTATAGCAGCATAATTTGCAATAGCCAGATCTTGAAAACAACCTAGATGCCCATCAACTGAGAAATGGATAAAAAAGATGTGGTAGTTTTATGCAATGGAGAACTATTATCTATAAAGAAAGATCACATTGCAGCTTTTATAGGTAAAGAATGTGACTTGAGACCATACTTGTAAGTGAAGAAAATAGATTTTTAACATTGGGTTGTTCTTGATTTTCCTCCACTTGATTTCTCAGAATCTTCCACTTCTCTGAATATGTGTCACTCGTTGATGGCAAGATAAATTAAACTCATTTTAACTATGGTTTCAGGAGAAGAATTCTCTCTGCAGTTGTATTGAAAAGCTGTATGAATACAAAGATGTCTGTTGAGTTTCCTTTGATTTTCTCATCTATGGAGAAACATCTGTAAATCGAAAAAGCAACAGATTCCCTCACAGCAGTAACCCTCCTGGCTCTTACATAGCCATATTTGTGGTTGCAAGCTCCAGTCAGAAGCAAAGGGAAAAAAATAAGCCACAGCATACCCATCCGGAGAAAGAACTGTGTCTGGCATTCTTTTCTTGCACTCCTCATGGATGCTTTCCTAGTGACCTTTCTTTTTTGCTCCAGTTTAGAATCAGTTAATCTGTTACTCCTGAGAGGTATAAAATTTCCATATTCTTGTTGATTTATATGGATTTCCTGTAAACTGAAGACTTCAGGATGAAATCAATCATGATGATGCCTACAGCAGTGGCCACGGGTAGGACTTCAGAAACACCTGATGTTTTCCATTCTTATTAGGAGTGAAATGAGAACATGGTTTTTTCGTGATGCTTCCTGTGCCGCGGAGATTGAGAACCTCATACTGATAAAACAACAAAGACACACCACTTTGTACCTATAGCTGACGTTTTATGATGATAAAAGAAAATCTGAAGGCTTTTGCTGGCTTTTTAGGAAATGTTGACTTTTGTTAAAATTCTATGTGTAAGGACCCTATTAGCATCCCAAAATGAATGAAATAGCTGTTTTGACTCCATTTAGACACCATCTAGGTACTTGTTAAAAAATTTAGTATCTCTGAAACTCTGAAATACATTTGTATGTTGAAGGGAGAGTTGTTAGGCTGTTTCATTTTGTTTGCTGTCTTCTATGATATTTTTCTTACTGTTCTTAAACATATAAGAAATATTCCATGTATATTTAAGTATCAAAATAATGTAGATATACATTAGCGCTGGGAGAGTCTTTTTAAAGAGCAAAATCAGCATCCTTATAGCAACTCTTCATGTTATAAATTTATAGAGTATTTGTTACCTGACAGAAAGCAAAGAGAAAGAAAATCCTGGGAGATCCACAACACGGGCTTTTTCTATGTAATTGAGCTTTATTTATATATTTTTAGTGTCCAAATTCCCATTTGTCATGGAAATTTAAGATTAAGCCTACCCAATGTGCACATTTTAATTTAATATAAGGGAATGTAATTTATTATTTGGCACAAAGTTATAGTTGTAAAAAGCTCCCACTGATGTCATGGTGAATTCTGTGCATGAAATGAGGACAAACAAATGATTCATTTTCCATGAATATTAACGATCAACGTTACATTCTCTCCAAGCTATGGTATGAGGTTCTTTATCAAAATGCTCAAATTATTTAAAAGTATTTATTTTACTGATGCTATTTGGCCAAGGAAAATTTTATAAAAATAATAATGTTCACAGTACAACTATACAAAATAATGTAGAACAGAAATTTGTTAAGTCAGTGTGATGGCAGTTTGGTCAATGAATTCTTATTATCCAGTGATAACACCCCAATGATAGGGTCACCTTGTATTCTGTGGTATATTTTCATAGATATATTATTGTGTTTTCTTGGTTATTTCAGATATTATGAAATAAATATTGCTTTTATATACAGCTACACTATGGAATACACCTCTCTGTTTTAAAATCAAACTTTTTTTATTCAGTAAAGACTTATTGAGCAGTTAGATGTTAAATCATGTGCTAATTTGAGTTTTAGCAGCAAACAGGATTAATACTATAGCCTATAAGCCATGGAGCTTATATTTAGTGAAGAACCCTGGCAATAAAACACTGACCAACATAAATGAGATAATTGCAGATTATAAAGAGAATGAATTTATTCTTGTTTTGCTAATTGAAATCCAATTACTTTCTAAAGGCTAACATATTATAAGGTGACTAGAAGAAAGCAAAGCAATTTTGTAAAATCAGGATCTAATATTCTGAATAATACATTTAATTTAAACATACATGAAGATATTTTATTTTGTTTTAGCTTTTTCTGTGTCTTTATTTAGGTCAGTGTTTCAATACAGAAATGCAGAAACGATTTAGCTCACTTCATAACTGACCTACACAATTTGTGAAATATTCGAAAATTTGTTTTGATTTCTAAGGATACCATACCAAATTACCACAAAGCAGATGACTTAAAACAACTGAAAACAAAACAAAACAAACAAAAACCCTGTAATTTATTCTTTCAAAACTTTAGAGGTCAGAAATGCAAAATCAAGTTTGGTGAAGTTGGTGCAACTGTAGGCTATGAGGAAAAAACCTGTCCTATGCTTCTCACAGCTTCTCATAGCTTGAAGCCTTTCTATCTCTATTGCTGTCCACACTTGTGCTCCCTGTATCTCAAATGTTCTGCCTTCCCTTGTAAGGGCAACTGTCACTGGGCTTGTAGATCTTGCTAATTCAAAATGATTTCATGCCTTAAGTACATATAGAAGACTCAAATCAAACAAGAGCAAAATCCATGTGAACACTGCATTTGTGGAGGACCTATTCAACCTACTCCCCATTCAAATCACAACTAGAAAAAACATTTCCAGAAGTGAAAAGATGTTATTCAAGATAAATTATTTAGCAATTTAAGGAAATTTATAATTTTAACTGTGTGATTTGCTTTGTGTTGAAGTGCTTTATAAAAAAAATAAAGTGAATATTATAATCATGATACTCTGGTTAAAAATAACTGCTGTCCAAGAAGTATCGTCTCAACAAAATCTAGTTATATACTCCAATGAAACAAACTTACTCAATCATAAGTACTAATTAGGCAAGCCCATTGTGCTAGAAGAGAAGATTTTTAGGTTACAGCAATTTATTAACAGTCACCTGTGTGTCAACAAAACAATCCCAGAGTATGATTGTCACGTGTTGAAGAGCTATGTGCTGGTAGTTATCATGGAAAATTCATTGCTTCCCTTTTCTTTTCTCAGTCTGTATCTTAAACTCTTTTAATAGTAGACATTTGTAATGCATGATAATTACATTCTATCTGGGGAATTGATGCATATACATATTGAAGTCATCTTTTTTGCTCCCCTTTCTCTTCCCTCCCCCATCTGCCCTTCTCCTTAAATCCCTTTTGCATCTTCATAAAATAATCTACCTCTATTTTTCATATTTTTATTCTATTCTTTAAATTTCTATATTTGGGGCTTCTTATATAAGAGAATCCATACAATAGTTATGTTTATGTGTGTAATTTATTTCATTAAACATTATGAATTTAAAGTTGATCTCAATGATTTAAGATTAACTTCATGTATTGTGCTGTTATTGGTATGCGTGTGTATGCATCATTGTTCTGTGATGTCTTTGACTCCTTTAGGAAAGTACTCAAAAGTTATTTAGCTAAGCCAAAGGTAATTCCTACCTTTAACTTTTTAGAAACCTTCATATTGTTCTCCATTATAGTTGTGCTGACTTTCACGCCCACCATGGTATATAAGTTTTTCTTATTCTCTACAAACTCACCAGCATTTGTTGTATGTTGAGTTCTTGATGACACCCATTCTTTTGGAGTAAAATTCAATCTCAGTGTTGTTTAGATTTGGTTCATCTAATGATCAGTGATACTAAATATTTATTTTATGGGCTTATTAGATGTTTATACTTTTTATTTGGAGAAGTATACACTCATTTCCATTGCCTATTTTTAATTAAGTCTTTTATTTTCAGGAATCTAATTTTTGAGTTCTTTATATATGCTAGATATTAGCCCTCTGTCTGAAGAGAATAAAAGTTTTTCTCATTCCCTAGTTTATCTTTTCACAGTGTTACATGGTTCCTGTATATGACGCAAACATTTCGTTTGGATATAATCCCACTCATTGATTTCTCATGCAGTTGAAAATCTGTTTAGAATGCTCACTTCAGCAGCACATATACTAAAATTGGAACAATACAGAGAAGATTAGCATGGCCCCTGTGCAAGGGTAACACACAAATTCAAGAAACATTCCATATTAAAAAAAAAGAAACTGTTTATAAAGACTTGCCTATGCCTATGTCTCAATAGTTTTATCTATTTTATATTCAAGCAGGTTTAGCATATTTTTCATATTAGGCATTTGATCCATTTTGATTTAATTTGAGTGCAGAGTGAGACACACAAGTAAAGATCCATTCTGTATGTGGATAACTAATTTTCCCAGGACTGTTTCTTAAAAAGACTACATTTTCTCAAGCATATGTTTTGGTTCCTCCCTTTTTGGAGTTCAGATGGCTGAAGGTGCCTGAGGTTGTTTCTGCATCTTCAGTTCTATTCCACTGAGCCATATGTCTTTTTTGGTGCCAGTATCATGTCTTTTTTTTTTATCACTAGTTTTGTAATGTAACTTAAAATCAATGGTTGTGATTTCTCTCGCTTTGCTCTTGTTACTCAGGATTGCTTTGGCTATGCTGGGTCTCTTCCGGTTCTATATATATTTTAGAGAATATTTTCTAATTCTGTGAAGAAACCATTGACATTTGAACTGGATTTGCATTAGGTCTATCTATCATTTTTACGTATTTCTTCTGCCTATCCAGGAAAAGGGCCATCTTTCCATTTTCAAATAATCTTTTCAGTCACTTCTTATTGAAGTTCTATAATATTTCTCTATAATGGTCTTTAATTTCCCTAGTTAGGTTAACTATAGGTATTTTTTTAATTATTGAGAATAGAACTGTTTTTCTCATTTATTTTTCTGTGGATTCATTGTTAGTGTACAACTATTTTCTGGATTTGTGTATGAGTTCTAAATGTCTCCCAATGATTTTTTTAAAAGTTTCTATGTAAAGGATCATATCATTTGTCAATAAAAATAGTCTGACTTCCTTTTCTCTATTTATCCCCTCTATTTGTGTCTCTTACTTGCTTCCTTTAGCTAAAATTTCAAGAGCTGTGTTGAATAGGAATGGTGAGAATGGAGACACTGTCTTGTTTCTGACTGTAGAAGGAAAATGTTCAATGTTTCCCCATTTTGTGTGATGTTGGCAATGGGTTTGCCATAACTGGCTTTTATTAGTGCAAGATAACATTCTTCTATAGATGGTTCACCAAGGTTTTATCATGAATGGATGTTGCATATTGTGAAAAGCTCTTATTTTTTTAAAAAAACATTTAATTGGTACATTTTAGATACACATAAGGATAGATAACATTCATGATAGGCTATTTGTAGCTGTACATGACAATGTCTTAATTATTTTTTGCTCGTTTTTTTCTCCTTCCTTTAACCCTTCTCCCTCCTCTTTGCTTACAAAAGTTTTGTTTCCCTTTTTCCTTCTTTGTGCTTTTTTCTCTTGTCCCTTCCTTCCTTTCCTTCTCCCCCTCCCTAGCTGCCATTCCCATTTGAATATTTCCCTCCTATTTCCCAATATGTGTTATAAATTTTGGATCTTATTTATACTTTTGATTTCTGACAACAGAGAAACAATTTAATATTTAAACAAGCATGTCCAGTTTCTTTCACATAACAGTATGCATTTAAAGTTCATCTATTTACCTAGAAATATTTATACTTTATCTTCTTTATGGCAGAGTTATATTCCACTGTATAAAAAAGCCACATCTTGATCCATTCATCAGTTGATGGGAATTTGGGTTGTTTCCGAGATTTAACCATTACAAATTGTGCTGCTATAAACATGTGTCCATATATTGATGTGGTATGATGCTTTTCACTTTGGGTGGAATATATCAAGAAAGGTAATAGCTGGGTCAAATGAAACCCCTCGTTTTGCTTTTATGAGGAATCTCCACACTGATTTCCATAGTAGTTGCCTCAGTCTACATTTCCACCAACAGTGGAGTAGGATTCTGTTTCCCCATAGCCCTTCCAGCACTCATTAATGTTTAATTTATTGATAATAGTCATTCTTTTGGGGGTGAGATGAAATCTCAGTGTTGTTGTGATTTGCAATTCTCAAATGACCACAGATGTTGAAAACTTTTTCCTATATTTATTTACAATTTATACTTCTCCATCTAATTAGTTTCCATTTCAAATTCTCATTTTCAATTGGATCTTTAAATGTGGTGGGTCTCATTTTTCTTCTTGAGTTATAATACCAGTAGTTTGTCTTAGGTACAACTGGCAAAATATTTTTCCCAAGATGCGGGTTATCTCTGCACTCTGTTGGTTTCTTTTGCTGTGCCAAAGCTTTTTCATAAGATGCGATCTCAGTTGTTGATTACTTCTGGTATTTCATGTATGCCTCAGATTTTATTTTTAAAAACTTTGCTTAGACTAATGTCTTCAAGAATTTTATCTATCTTCTCTCCTAGCAGATTTAGTGTTTCTGTTTTAATATTTTGATTTTGATCCACTTCAGTTTCAGCTCAGTGAATGAAGAGAGGGGTCAAGTTTTAATCTGCAGCATATGGAAAGCAAATTTTTTCTGCAACATTTTAAAAAGAGGTTATCTTTTTTCCAGTGAAGGTATCTGGCCCCTTTGTCATAGATAAAGTTACTGTGTTTGGAGTTGTTTGTTTTCTAATCTGTTCCACTGACCCTCAAGCCTGCTTTTGGCCAGTACGTGGCTGTTTTTATCACAGTAGCTTTATAGTACAATTTCAAGTCAAGGTTGTGATACTCTCTGCCTTGCCTCTGTTCCCCAGAATTGCTTTTGCTACTACAGGTTTCATCTGGTTTCAAATGAATTTTAGGAATGTTTTGTGTAGTTCTGTGAGGTATGATATGGGTATTTTGATCAGAATTGTATTAAAGCTATATAACAATGTTGGAAGTATAGCCATTTTTCACTATATTGGTTCTTCCTATCCCCTATCCAAGAACAAGAGATATCTTTCCATTTTCTGATATCCCTTTCAATCTCCCTTTTTCAGAATACTGGAGTTTTTAATGTAAAGGGTTTTTACTTCCTTGTTAAATTAATTCTTAAATATTTCAGTTTTTCTTTTTTGAGTCCTGTTCTGAAGGGTGTGCCTTTCCTAAAGTCTCTCTCAGTGACTGTTTCATCTGTGTAAAGAAACAATGTTAATTTTTGACTGTTGACTTTGTATGCAGCTATTCTGCCGAGTTTAGTAATTGAATGTAGAAGTCTTTTGGTAGAGTTTTCAGAGCCTTCAATGAAGAATCTGGTCTGCATTGTATGTATCTTGTCTGCATTGTCTGTATCTTGTCACCTACAAATAATGATAATTTTACTTCTTTTATGCATCTTTATTCCTTTTAAAAACAAGAAAGAATAAAAACAAAGATAGAGAATTTCATAACAAAGTAATAAGAGATTAACAAAGGTTAATATATCGCATGTTGTTGTCTTCAGAGTAGCTGCCCAGTTTATAAGATAAGGGTAAAAAAAAATCAAACAATGAAAGCCCAAAATGTTCTTTAGATAAACTAATACAGATTACTAGTATAATTATCTACCAATAATTATATATATATATATATATATATATATATATATATATATATATATATACTCTTCTTTATTTTTTTACATTTCTTCCTCTTGTATAATGGCTTTGGCTAATGTTTGCAGAACTATGTTGAATAACAATGGTTTTAGTGGACATCCTTTTCTTGTTCCTGACTTTAGAGTGAAAGGTTTCAGTTTTGGAGCATTTAGTCAGATGTTGGCTGTTTGTTTGTTATGGATGGTTTTTATTAGATTGAGACAAAAACCATCTATTCTAATTTTTTGTAGGATTTTTATCATGAATGGGCTTTGTCAAATAATTTTCCTGCATCTACTGAGATGAACACATGGCAGAATTACTGTGGGGTGGTGGATTGTCTGAGCAAAACTGCACCTTTTGTTTCTGGTTGTGAGGCTGGGACCCAAGTTTTTCAGCTCACAGGTCTCCAGATGCCTCCTTCTAGCTTGCATTCAGATCCCTACAGGACTGCGCTTGGTTCCCTGACCTCCTGCTGGCTTGAAAACAGCTGTGCCTTACCCTGACACTGGGATCCATTAGATGGAGCCAGCCCCCATCTTCTCGAAGTTCTGTGTTCAGGTGGTCCCTTTCTAAGATGACAACTGGCCAGTCACTCTCTGTTGCGAGACAGCTGAATCTAGATAACTCACTTCCCACTGCAGTTTAAAGCACGCACTGATCCATTTCACTGGTACATTTCTCTGTAGAGGCCTCTGGGGTGGACAGTCATTGCTTTGCTTCTGCATGTTCTTGCCATGCTGCCACGCCACAAGTTGAGGCCCAGGGAGGAAGCACTGCTTTCCATCTTCCTGTGTTAAGGTCATTCTCTTTGCTCTTCCCTCAGGCTCAAATTTTTGCTTCAGATCCTTGCTAGATCCCAGTGACCCACTTTCTTCCTTCTTTTCCTCATGTTCTGTGTTCTAGCAGCTGGACTCTAAATATCAGAGAGGCTATTTCTCTGCTATTTACCAGTCCACCACCCCAAAAGCTCTTTCTGTGCTAATTGAAGTGATCAAGTAATTTTCATCTTTGTTTCTGTTTATGTGCTGTGTTATGTTTATTGATTTCGAATGCTGAATCATCCTTTCACGCCTGGGATGAAGCCAAATTAGTTATGACGTATTCTAGATCGGGGATCTGGGAGAAAGTTTCCAAACCAATTGTAATTCTTCTGATATGAATCCAGACATCGAAAGAAAAATGAACAACTGAATCTGGTGAGCCTCATTCCCCAGGGATATTTTGGAAGGTGAGAGTTTCTGAAAAAAAAAAAAAATCTATGAACAGATGCAACTACTGTGAGTGGTTTTAGAACTACAAATACTTCTTTTGTTTTTCCCTCTGATTATCTGTTCTGGGTCCCCTTCACAATTTGCTAACATTCTTGCTGCTTGCTTGGTGTGATGTGCACCTCAGTCCCCAGGCAATCTGAACCCTGAGCCTTTATGCTTTTATTAAACCAGGGTTGTTCCATTTACCCACTCACCATCAAAACCTAGCACAAGAGGATAAGTGACCTTGAGTAACTTGAGAAAGTTAAACATATATTTTCTTCCCCTTGCTGTGTACTTCTGATGATCAGATCCTTTTACTCCTCCCCAAAATGGTGACTTTCCTTCTTATCTCTTTTTTTTTCCCAAAACATTTCCCTGATCAAACACTTTCAGTTCCCCATCCCAAGCAATTTTGTGATAACTAGGTCCTATAGTTTCCTTGTTGCATTGGCCTTTTGTTTCCTCATCTGGATCTCCTTGTCTTCTCATGGATTGTGTTATGACTTCATCCTAGAGTGTAAGAAAGGCCAGATCTTGACATTGTGACACATGTTGACTGGCATAAGAAAACCCTTTCTACTATCTTCAAACAAAGGAGAACAGCTAGCCTTAAATAGCACCTAGCCCACCGCTGTAACATGTTCCTAAATGGAGTAAGTTGCTTTGTTAACTCTCAGGATTCAGAGAAGTTTAAGATTCCGAAGTCCAGAGATCCAGTGAATCCAGATGTCTCCACTCTTAGTATCAACTCAACTTCCTTCTGTGAGAGCTTTAGTCTTACCATAGATGACTTGCTTGTGTTGAGAATTAAATCTGTTTTAGAACTCTGCCAGCCCCATGATTAACTCTTTTCCTTAGACTCCAGATTTATAACTGTAATGTAGGAAGCAAAAGCGTCTTAGGCTACATGTTTCCTACATTTTTTTCTTTTCTTTTTTTCTTTTCTCTTTTGTTCTCTTTTCTTTTTTTTCTTTCCTTTCCTTTCTTCTTTTATTTTCCTTTCTTTTCTTCTGTTCTTTTTTCCTTACTTTCTTTTTCTTCTTATTTATCTTTCTGAGACAGGGTTTCCCTATGCAATTCAGTCTGGCCTTGAACTCACTTTGTAGCTCAGGCTGGTCTTAAACTCACAGCAATCCTCCTGGCTCAGACTCCTGAGGGCTGGGATTACAGGAGTATACCACCATGCCTACGCCTACATTTTCTGCTCAGCTCTTCATTGTCAATTTTTAGGAATATTTCCTTCATTCTCTTAAACCTGTAACAGTTTGGTTACCCATGTAGTTAACCATCTTTACAGATGCCTTTTTCTATATATCTCACACGCTGGATACCATCATACCAAATAGTGCTGTCCTTCTATGGGAATGGGATTCCAGAGGAAAGTCTAAATGATTGCATTGATCCTTTGTGCCAGTGATGGAGTCACTGCTAGCTGAAAAACAAGGATTTCACTTACAAAACCCCATCTTTAGTCTTCTTTCTCAGATGATTGTTGGTCTCCATTTTTCTTAGTTCAGCTTCCCAGGAGTCAGACTTCTGAAATGCCATACCCATGAAGGAAATTTACTGGGGAGTGTCATAGATTAGATCTGACCATGGGAAAACAGGAGGAGCAAGGTTAGGCACAAGAAGTTAAGCCTTGCTACAATCTCAACACAGGCTTTAGTTCACTCTGCATAGGAGACAAGGGGGGATGATTCATTTGAATTGTCCTGATTTGGGGACATTCATCCAGGCTTTTATACAAGGCATGAATAATTCAGTGGATCTGGACAGTCTAGATAGGGCACCTATTTAGCTATATTCAGACAAAATACTCAACTGAGGGTTGATAACTGAAGTCTGTAGATATACATACAATATATCCCCTATTCCTACAGGAGAATCTGGATGGTGTATCATAAAGTTCACCAAACTAACACATAGCAGTGCTTCTCAGACTTAATAAAAGGACACAGAAAGTCCACCAACAGGTAATACAAATAAAACTTTCAAGCCAAATGTTCTTTTTTTTCCTGCCTCTCTCTAACTACTTAAGTTCCCTTTATACACACCAAAAGGAGGCAGAATTTGAAGATAAATCAGACAATAAGTTTGTTGTATTAAATTCTCCTAAGTTTTGTGAAAAATTCACTGATATTTCTAAGGCAGTCATACTAAGGATTCCATTTTTCTACTTGAGAGACACCCCCCCCCTCTTTGTATTCTGACTAGGGTTGGTATCCTCTGCACCCTGATAATTCTTTCTCTAATATTGCTTTTCCTTACATATTACCCTCTTCTTTATAATAAGTGCATCTGCAAGTAAACTCTTCCCCAGTCACTCTAATTTTAAGTATGGCCTTTGTTTCTCATTGGAAGTGCAATTTGTGCAAGCATCTTTCCCAGCATTATTAACTGTCTGTAATCAGGGCTTTATCTGTGCTTGATTTGTTCTCACACCTCCTAAGTGCTACATGTTCTATGGGAAGGCAGTAATTGTATTAAATGAGACATGTTTTCTAACATAGAAATTGTATACTACTTATGTCAATGCTAATATCATTTGAGGTTCTAATTTCGTACGTTCGTCAAGGTTGAAGTGGCTAAATTAAACCTGATAACACTGTCACATTTTACCCAAATAAAAAGTTGGTTAACTCAGGTTTTTCTTTAGTTAAGACAATGAAAAATGCACAACATTTTAACTGGATTATGAGAGGCTGGAGCTCCTCAACACAATCTACTATTTGCATAAACTAATAGAATTTACTTGGTTACTCAAGACCTTAGATATTCATCTATGCTTAAGAAAATAGGAAAAAGTATCACTGAATATTGTACAGTTCTGATGTTTATTGTTCCTTAATGCAGAAACTTATAAGATGGAACCGTTATTTAGAATTATTATTTTTTATATCCTTTGACTTCTGAGTCATTGAATTCTTGACATTTAATATCCTAGGCTATTGATTATCATTTCCTTCCCTTTAAAGAGTAAGAAGAAAATAAGAAATGGACATTGTCATTGACATTTTGGCAAAGACTACAATGTAAGGTTTATAAATACTGCATTTGTGCTTCTGTGAAGTGGCCATTGCTCAAAGTTAATGGTTTTGGCAGCCCAGGATGGTCCGACGTTGATTGACTGACATGAAGGTCAACTGCTTAATTTACAAACTATCCTTCCATTATACAGACACTGGTGCTGACCTGCTGGCAAGAGAAAGTGCCTTTGACACTGTTGATACAATAGTGATGATGATTTAAAAAGAATCTTTTCACCTTCTTTGATCCCTGCTTCTTGTGATCAATGGCACTTAAGCCAGGTCAGCATCAGCAGTGGACATTTTTGTGTGTGTAAAACAAATTACTAGGCATCATTTTTAACTTCATCTACATTCTCTTATAACAAACTAAACCAGCTCGACATGGATAATTAATAACTACTGCTCAGGCCAGAGACAAGTTCACTTTCTATTAGTTTTTAACTGCTCATATGAAAATACAACCTCTCTATAATTGACAGCTGTTTAAAAATTACTGTTCAGAAGTTGATCTTTAGAAAAACATGTCATAAATTCCATCCTATATTTTTTGGGTATTCCATTTAGCTCATAAGGGTAATTATGGAAGTTAATAACTATAGCTGAATAAAACTTAAATTGTTTAATTTCTAGAAAACATGAATACATAATTCAATTTATGGTTTCTCCATCTAGGTACTAATGATATTTGAGGGTACACATTTCATTGCAGATCAAATCACTCAGTATCAGCAGCAATACTCTCCACATATGACAACTGGAAATGTTTCTAAACTTTATTAAATATTTCCTTGGGAGAAAAAACCAGCAAGGTTTAGAGCACTTGAAATAATTTAGTTTCTATTAAAAATAATGAGCTTCAATTGGTATAATTGTACATATACTTTGATAATTTCTATCCTACTATTACCCTTCTTACACTTTCTTTCTTCTTCCCATGATGCATTTCCTTATCTCTAATTATCTACTGTCTATTTTAATGCCATCTTTTCTATTAAGGTGTCAAATGTGAGACAAAACAAGTGATATTTGAGTATGAGTTTGACTTATTTCACTTAGTGTGGTGAATTTCATTTCCATCATTTTCCTGAAAATAGCATGATTTCATTCTTCTTTCTGACTAAATTGTAGTAAATCAGATGAATATAAGCCACATTTTCATTATCCATTCATCAGTTGAAGGGTAATTATGCTGCTATCATAGCTTAGTTATAGGCAATGGTACTGCAATAAACATGGGTATTCCAGTGCCTTTAATTCTTTACTTATTTTGGTAATACACCATGGAGTGTGAGTTTTGGGTCAGATGTCATCCTTATTCTTAGTTTATTGAGAAAATTCTGTACTAATTTCTATTGTACTAAAATACATTACTACAACAACATATAAGGGAGGAGCACTTACTTAATTCATGCATTAATTTAAATTTAATACATTTTAGATTTGTTTTGCCAAGCAATGATCATTTCAGATTCAAAGAATCAAATGTGCCTCTTCTTCTCAGGAACATTATAATTTCTTTAAAACAGAGAGAGCAATACATACTGTCATGAAAATATGCATAAGCTTTTATATTTTTAAAAACTTCTTATAATTTTACAATGTTTTATATAGTAACATATTGGATAGTACTTTTGCAAATAACTGATTAGGTCACTCTCTGTTATTCTGCTTCAAAGAAAATGGAAAGCCTAGAAACATCAGAAAAGATTGCTGAAAATACCATCTGTAAAAAAAAAATAAGACTGATATACCTTAATATGACATCTAAGGGTTAATACTTTAGTGTGAAAATAGTTAGTGTTTGAAAACTGAAGTTAATGGCAAAGCATCATTTCATTTTTTAAAAAATGGTGCATTAAAAATTTTAAAAATCTTTGAAATCAAATTTTTATCTATATTGCTGGGAAACACATTGTGGCACTAAAATTGTATGGTATAATTTTTTCTTGATGATCCATTCACTTCAGGACACAGGAGAAACTTTTCTGTCACATCTATCAGCTGCAAATTTAAACTCCCAATTAAAAGTCAAAATATGAAAAGCAATGCTTGCCTGAAACTCAAAGAGAATAGAAGATAAAATTCAGCAAGTAGATATAATGCTGCATAAAGGTTATTGCAACACACCAAATAGATAGGGTATTTTATGTAAAAGTAATACTTGTAAGAAAGGTGAGACAGGCAGTAGTACATGGCTAACTTTAGTGAGATCTTAAAAAAAAAACCTCTTACTAGAACACACACTTTTCAGTTGTGTGACAGACTGTGTTAGTACTTGTTGTGTTTGAGAAATGTTAGTTGAGTCTCCTTTTTTGAGAAATTCTCCATGAAAACTACACAAACATGTAATTCAGCAACAGACACCATTAAGACTCATAGAAGTTCTCCTATTGAGAATCATCATAGTAGCTCGACAGCAATTCTGAGATTACAAAGAAGTAAAAAAATCCAGGAGTGAGTGCTATTTTTAAGCTAGAAATTCGTATCTCCAGTAGCAACTGGATACTCACATACTGAGTATAAAAGTTCTTAAGAAATGCAGAACAAAATGTACTTCACATAAAATTAATTTTTCACTTGATTTAAAACTACCTAGGTCATTGTAACACCTATGAGTATAAATGTTCTAAGAAATGCTGAAAATGTAACATATAAAATTATTTTTTCACTTGAATAAAATTTCATAGGTGGTTAGAAAAGTTACATCTTTAAGCAATGAAATATTAACTTCTCCTGAGAAGTCAAAATTATTTAAAATCCACAAAAAGCTTTTGAATATGTTTCTAAAATTTAGAGAAACGTTCAGGTACCAAAATATAAAGCAAAGCTAATTAATTCCAAAAAATCACTTAACATTTCAATCAATGTTAATATCTTAGGATTTAAGAAGACTCAAGAAAACATGAGATCTTCTTTTCCAAATTTATATATTGAAAGCAGAGGGTAACTATACAAACTCAATCAAGTGACATGTTAATTTGCCTATTTGCTCCAACTCTTTCACATAGACATCCTGCCCACAGCTGTCCATGACCCACTAAAAGTAAAAATGTTATAACATTAAAAGTTAACGAGTAACAAATGAGCCTGAAGAACTGCCTCTTTTTGCATCAATTTATTCCTTACTTAAGTTGAACATACAATTCTTACAAAGCTTTATGTGAGGTGATTTAAAGCAATTAGACAAAATCCCTATTCTCAAAGAGTTTACTATTTAGTAAGGGAAGTTAATGTGGAAGAAATGACCAAAACCAAACAAATAAAATATTCTTAACTAAAAGAAAATAGTTTAAAAACCTTGAACACTGCGGAGGAGGCAAGAGGGATAAAAAGACAGGGATATATATTTTCTTAGCTCTGGGAAACTTTAGAAAGTTTTGTGCATGTTCATATTCTCCAAAAGAATAAATATAGGTATTTGTGTCTTATTTTATGTTTTTAGTTACAAAGTGCAGACAGCACCCTGCAAAGATGTAAGTGGTTAAATAAGAGCCCTTTTTAGAGTGGGTCAATTTCTCTTTTCTCTTCCAGATATTTGGACTAAACAAAAAGTTTCCTTTGAAGTTGGTAGTGTTCCAATTAGTATCTCAGAGGTATAAGACAAAAACCCAAACATGTCTCAGATGTGTCTTTATTTTATGGAAGTGCCATTCTACTAAAAAGGTTGGAAATTTCTAAGTATTTTCAAAGTATATCACACCAGAACACTTAAAACTTAATATATTTTCAACCAGAATATGCCATTTGCCAATAAAAACTGACAAACATATGCACTACTACTTTTCTTATATTTTCACACATTTATAATTACATTTAAATGTTTATAAGTGCGTTGTAAATGAGCACATGTTTGGTGATATACAAGTTGCAGACTTATAGGGATGAAAATAAATTATCCTGTCCATAGTCATCATTATACTTAATTTAAATGCTAAATTGACTATTTAAGTCATGCAATGTGTTTATAGTATAATGTGTTACACATCTATGATAATACAGTGAATTGCTGTATGTTATTTTTGATAACTCTTGTTTGCTACATACTGCATCACTTTCAAAGTAGTTTTTTGAGAAACTAAAGCAATCATTCATTTTAACTAAGCAAGTAACTATAAAATGACTTATCAGAGATCTTTTAAAAATATAAAATATTAATAATTCTTGAATTAATATTATTTTTGCTATAAGATACTTTAAAACAAGTCCTACATAGATCATATAATGAAAGGTGCTATAAGCATTAGAAGTTTCAGAAAATTGTTTCACATGTTTAATATGTTCATAGTTGAAATTAAGCTTTGAACTACATATCAGTCAAATCAATTTCAAGTCAAATGTAGTGAGAGAATTAAATATTCAAATCAAGAAAAATATTTTCAGAAGTTCTTCTAATTTAAAAAATAGCAGCCTCCAGAGACAATTGAATGGTGAAGTATGTAGTGACAAGTTTTAACACATGATTAAGTAATTGATTTATAAAATTATACATTCTCTCTTCTTGTCTCTGAGTACAGAACATTGTGTATCATCACAAGTTATCCACACCATGTTTGAAGATCACGTTAAGAATATTTGAGTATTTGTTTAAGAGACTTAATGCAAAAGTGATCATTGTCAAATAAGGGTAGTGACAAATTTATCCCCAAAGATGAAGTCTTTTAAGAGGACTCTAACAATAGAGTATCTTGTTAAAAGATTGTAACTTTTCCCCCATTTCATTTAGGAAAGTGAAATCATTATAGCATTCTTGATTATGGCAATGTAACTAAATAGATTGCCCATTGAAAGTAAATATTCATAAAGCTGATTGGTCTTCAGACCAATCCCATTTACAAAAATCAATTCTGGCACAAGAAAATGTCCATATTTTACTTTATTGCCATGGAAATCTAATGTTGGAAAATAATAACCATGCATCCAAAGAACAATTTATAAAAATTACATCTTAAACAATAGTGTCATTATAGCAATCAACCACAAACAAAGGGAATATAAATGATACATAGTCATTTCAAACACACTGGAAGTGGAATTATGTGTTAGAAACAGCATTGTATCCATGTTTATCTTAATTTATTTTATGCTATTCAGGAAAACAGATACACCTTAGCAGGTGCTAATTAATAGGCAGAAAAATGAACATTTCTATTAGATGCACTTGCTTATCAAAGCTAAGGTAACAATAACTCAAAGAAATGCAATCAGTATGGGTTATATGCAATAAGATTTCACTACTTTTCTGTGGAATGTTTTATTACTTCATGTCCTATCTTTTTCAAATTAAGTTGAATATCATTTCTAATTTTTAAAATGTGATGCAACACATTATGTGCATGTAGCTATATAGTATTTTAGAGTTGTAACTTGGCAAAATAATTTTGTAGGCATTAATTAGGTATAAACAAAACTATTATAAAGTTAAAAAATTTTGTTATTATAACAAAAATTACATTGTATGGATGATTATTGATGAGTGCTTTACTGATACCAATTTGTTAACTGATTTGAGAATAATAAGACATTTTAAAATTTTATTCTAAAAATTTCTAATAGATACAGTAAAGAGAGTACATGAATTTTATATATAAAAGTAGGGTAAGAGGTTAAATAGCTTTTTCCCATTTCCAAATAGTCAAAAAGAGAATGAACTTAGAATTTGAAATGAGTGATATGGTATCTTGATTACTTTTCTTGTTGCTGAGACAAAATAACTGACATTCAAAGTTAAAGGAGGAAAGGTTTATTTCAGCTCATAGTAGAAGTTTTAGTTCATAGTTGGCTGTCCCCAAACCAGGGAAGCATGGTAGAGGGGAATGGTAGAAAAGAAACCATTGGTGTGGTGTGGCAGGCAGGAAGCAGCCCCAAACCACAGCAAGCCTCCCTTTCCACTTTATACCATTCAGGGTACAAAACTTTTGGGTGGTGTCACCTACTCCCAGGGTACATCTCTCCATTATTCAAATCCAAAATTGCTAAACCAATCAGTGAAGTAATTTAGTATTTATTCACTTAATCCATATTCACATACCGTTAGCTCATGTTCACATATTTTAGATCAAGCTGGGGGTCTAACTCAGTGGCAAAAGGGCCTGCTTGGCAAGCACAAGGTCCTGAGTTCAACCCTTGGTAAAAAAAAACAAAAACAAAAAACCTCTGTAAAGCAGAGGAGCAGAGGAGTACCTAGGAGCACACAATGCTTTTGGGGGCCATCTAGAATCCTGATACAAGTCATAACAGGAAGGAACTATCATTCTTAATCATAATGCTGTGTGTATTACATATTTATACTAGCAGACATTTATAGGTAGCCCCTTCCCAAAGCTAACACCATTGCAAAACATCTTACTGATTTTTCCAAGTAGTAGGGGCAAAACATTTTTTCTATCTATTTTTACAGTGTTTTTCTCTTCTGCCCCCAAACAGTGAAAGTCATCTTAGGGATAATTAATTAGAATCTCTTCCTTGCCACAAATATTCATCAGGTTAGAGGAGAAAATGAAAAGGCAAATATAAAGCATTGAAATCAGAACCCTTTTACCAAAACCTAGTCAGACTTTCCTTGCACTGAGGCTATGTACTGAAATTATTTGATACCTCTTTTATTGGCTAGAATAGAGCTGAATGGAGAGTGGGTTCACTGATAACAAAAAGACCTAAAAAACATTAAAGAATAGTCTCTTGAAAATGATTCATGCTTCTACTTCATGCGTTTCAGGTGTATGAAATAAAAAAAAAATCATACAAACCATCAAAATCTGCCACCCCTGGGTAAAGAGGCACACAGAGAATCTGTTCACTGTATTTCTGAAGAGTGTCTTTAAATAATTGCCCTCAGTAAGAAAAGGAAAAGAAAGGAAAATTCACATAATGTTCAAACTACTATTCTACAGATCAAGAAACAAAGGAAAAGAACATGGCAAATTAAGAGATACATAGGTCAGTCTGGCTCAATAGAAACAGGGAAATAATTAGAAGACAAAATTATAAAACAAACCCATCAAAGTGATAGAAGAAATTTAGAAGGCAAAAACATCATGTACAAAGGATGTCGAGTGGATCATAGGATCCACAAAACAAGAGGTAAGTGTCAATATAATCTCAATACAGATGAGCGCTGGTCATTTTAAAGAGTAGTTTAAGAGAGCTAGTACTCCTAAAGGCACAGAGTGAGGAGACTCCTGCCATTGCAGCATTAGCAGATGTATGAGAAACACGGAGGACAGACTGCAAAACCATCTTTAATAGCAGGTACCACAGCTGAGAATCTCACATAGATCGAAGAAACGAAAGACAAAGTAGGCAAAAATAGGTTTCCAAAATAAATACCACGTTTTTCTAATATAAACATGTGGAAAATTGGAGCAGACTCTGATGCTGAAAGCAAAACAAGCAGAATAGATCCCCCCCGCAAAAAAGAAAAATCAAAGATGCTTTCTTGCAATAAGAAAATAGCTGAATTTACACATTTACAAGTTCACTTTGTTCCCAGAATATGTAGCAAAGAACATTTCAAAATCAAAACACCATTTGGAATTCTTGAATTATAAGAGATGAAAAAACATACCAAGGCCATTGAAGCAATAGAAGCAAGTTACCTATTAGAAATTAAAAGTACCTCAGACTTCTTCAAGGCAATCCTTGTGGGTTGGAGTCAACTCTACAATGTTTAAAAAAGGAATAATGAATTCAAATTCCATCACCAGTAAAGTACAAATGAAGCAAAGACATTTTCAAATTGTCAAGTAGTTTGAAGAGCTATTAACTATAAGCAAATCTTTATATAATTTATAAAACAAGATACTTACCAAAGTAATGAAATTCTGATGTGACAACTATTGGAAGTAAACAAAATAGATGTGGATAAATGGTATAAACTCACTCATTAAAAGGAAAAACTTATTTTTAAAAAATAGTGTAAATTGTATACAACTTGTTTAAAGTAGTTCAAAACAAAGAAGTATAAAATACAAATATAGTTCATAGAAAAATAAATCAGATGATAAGATCTGACAATATTGCATTCAGTAAAACAGTAGTTTTACAAAATATTATGAGCAATAATGTCTGAAAAGAACATAAAGTTTATAAATATATAGTATCAAATTCTTTAAATCTTGAAAATTCAAATAAAATCTGTCTAATATATAAAAATGTATATTGTTTTGGTTGGTTTCTTAATTCTAACATTTCTTAGTACAAAATTAAATAAAAATCTGAATAATGTTTCTCTACCTGCAAATGAGAGAGGATACCTTGTCTTCAGGACCATGAAATATTCACCAAATAGGTCATTAAATTCTGGTAGGCTCGAAACATCTGCTTAACATTTCTTAAATATATAATTGAGATGTTCTGCCTCTATGCCATCTACATACCTATATAAATTCCCCTGTATGTCTACTTCATATTCATAATTCTGGGACTTAATTATTACTTATATGGCTTAAAAATAGGACACTGTTACCTGGACATTTAAATCCGACATATGTGATTGTATAAAGAAGATTTTTTTCCACAGAGAAGGTTAAGAATTCTTGCATATGTGTTTCACATTCTGGGAAGCAGCATGCAGTGTCAGTGATTGATGAGCTAGTTATTTCAGAATTTCATTTTATGATAGCATTTCAGAAATGTTAACTCTCATGGCAGTTTTGCCAGTTCAGAAAGCCATGATTCAGTGATGACAATAATGCTGAGCAGTTAGTTCTGGCTCTGCGGTTTGATGCCATTCTTACATTTGCAGATCAATCCCCCATACACCACTGTCACATAAAAAACACCCTATTGCACTGTACAGTTTGGCATGATTGCCTAAGAGGCTTGGATTTAACTGGTCTTAATTAGCTATGTCATGCTATTATTCATTCCCCGTGAATTTGCTTTTACCATTCAGATCAGGAATAAATTCACTAGCACAGCAGTGTGTAGAAAAAAATGCACGATCTACTTGCTTATGTTTGGTCAAGGTTTCTTCACACACAGAGGTCAGTGTGATTAAACTTAAAGCACTGTAAATTTTATTTCACCCTTCTTTTCCTCCCCTTTTTACAGCAGAAATCATTCATTCAGTGGGAAACTGTCCCCCATTTGAAAACTTCTAGGGAAGCTGAGTTTTCTTTCTTTCCTCAATGACAGACATGATTCATTCATTTACTCTTCTTTTGCCTATCACGTGCGTCTTCCTCTAAAGGCATCTTGTCCTGAAATTAATTGTTTAAGGAGAAATTCATCCTGGTTTTAGATATGAAGTTAAATTTATACATGCATTTGTCCTGAATTAAGACCTTCTAAAAGAAGCAGTTAATTAAATAATATGAGATGAAAATTATTGACTAGGTTACATAATAGCCTTTGGAGAGCACCCTAGTAATGTTAAATTCAAAGCCATTTTTAAGGATGTTAAAGTATTTGATTGTTTAGTATACATGGTTTCCAGCAAATAAAACTTTATTCTTTCTTAAAGCTTGTCTAAATCTAGTCAAATATAGGACAAAGACTGCTTAATGTTGTAGCCAAGAATCAAAGTAGCTCCACAAAACTGTTTGAAAACAGTTGAGAAGCACTATCATATTCTTTTACTTCTAATGAATCTGAAACATGAATCAAAGAGTTCTACAGAAGGTTTCTGTTAACATATTTTGTTAGAGGTTGTTTACCAAGCTCGACAGTTAAATGATTTTGGTGGTTATTTGTTAAAGACTTTTAAACTGTACATTACTGAAAACTCCTTACTCAACAACAAGTAAATGCATATTATCTCTTAAACCACAAAGTTCTGAGGCAAGACAGCTTCGTGGTTGTTTAGCTGAGTATTCCTAAGATATAATGAAGTATCTTGCCATCCAAAATATGTGAGTTTAGTTCCTGTCATAATAAGATGTTTGCCACAATTTCAGCTATTTCATATAGTCATTTATCTAGCTAATAAAAGGGGGAAAAAAGAAAGCTTTTCTAAGACCACCCAGATATACCTCCTTGTTTCTTTGGTCAGGAATGCATCACATCACCAAAGTTAAATAAAAAGAACAGGGCCACCATCATGGACTTAGGCAAGTAGGCAATTACCCTAGGATCTAAGGGTAGTGCCTGCTACTCTGAACTACAATAGGGATTTTGTAAAGAAGGAAAGGGATTAAGGAGGCAACAAGTAGTACAGGTGGAATTCATTTCTGTAGTCTCATATTCCATATATTTTTCTTATGAGAATGAATTCAAGGCAGATTCATAACCATCAGTGAAATTTAGAAAAGTGATAGGACAATGCCCTGTGATTGATGCAAATAATAAGCAGTTAGTCCAGGAAAAGCATTGCTAGTGTGAAGACTCCATACCTGTCTGACAGATGCCTAGATTAACAGGAGTCAGAAAAACGGTGACAAAGCTCACTAGTAGAGGAAAGAGAGAGAGAGAGAGGAGGAAGGATACAGAAGTCAGAGTATGTAAGGGGTCAAATTTGTCTTCTCATTTTTGTTTTTAATTTAGACAAGGACAAAGAAAAATTTAAAAATCTTTGCTTAGATTTTACAGACTCAATTATTACTGTTTCTCCTTTTGTATTTCCCTCTAATCATTCTGACATATATTTAATAAATGTTATCCTAGGCTATCTGATAGAAATGTATCAGTCAATGAAATGGGCAAGACTCTGTATTCAGCAAAAATCCCTGCCTTGAAGAATTTCTATGGTGAAAAATAAATATACAGAAAAAAAATTAAAGATGAACACAGTGTAGAAAAAGATATAGTAAACAATAAATGTAGTACCGAATAACTTAGTCTCTTGTTTCATAAATTCTATATGGAAGAACTAGAAGAAATTATGCCAGTCAGGGATGATGGAGAACAGTAGAGCAAATGGTGCACTTTTAAGTGGAGTGCAGAGTGTGACCAAAACACATAGTGAGTGTCCCCCCCAAATACTCATTCTTACTGCAAACACACTCATCTCATTATTATTGCTGCTTTCCAAAGCAGATCTCAAAGTTTCTTTTGTGTCTTTAGTTGTGTTTTTGTGACTGCCTCAGTGTCCTCAAATCAATTCAAAACATTTACATTTTCATGGGAATTTTGACTTTGAGGAAGAACCAGAAGTCACATGGTGCCAGATCTGGCAAATAAGATGGATATGAATATATTGTGATTTTTTATGACCTGTATTTCCCTTGGAAGGCATTCAGCAGAGCATTCACCACATTTTTATCACAATGGTTAAAGACACTTACAATCTAGGACTTGAACTGTTTCAGAAAAATGATAAGAACAATAGGATATATATATATATATATGATATATATATCATATATATATATGATATATATGATATATATATATATATATATATCATATATATATATATATATATATATATATATATATATATATATATATATATATCCAAAGGTGGCAGAGTATTTTAGGGGCATTAATGGTCATATATCTTTTAATGTAATAACTTTTTACACTTTTAAAGATTCATCATGCTTTTTTATCATGTATTATATTTACAGTGTACCCTACTAAAGTGATTCTTTAGCAAGGACTTTCTGCTGCTCAAGTCACTTTTGTCTTAATGTTACACTGTAACAAAAATGTGAAGTTTAAGATATATTTAAGTATTGAAGTGTAATCGATAAAAATAATTATTCTACTAAATAACATACGTAATTAGACTGTGTTAGCAGATCTCTTTGGTTAAATACCTAGAATAGTAATTTTAGTGGCTTACGTATCAAAAATTACAATGCTAAATGATTTCTCCCTAAAATTCAGTTGAGTTTTGGTTTTACCCAAACTTTTATGCACTTCTCTGAGTTTCAGCCATTGCATTCTGGACACTGAACGCATTTCCTGTTTTCTAATTGGCCGAGCTAAAACCTCTGTTTCCCTAACCCTAACCCATTCTTCCACTGTGTGGAAGGTTATCCCAGGAAGGACACCAGCTTAGGAAGGATAAAAAGAAGAAGATTTCACCCACTCTGCCAACCAAAATATCCAATGATCAGTACAAATGATCAAAGGTATGAAATATTGCTATCTAGCATTTCCTGAAAGGCTATTGATTTATTTGGTGTAAAATATAGAGTACTCCCATTAGGCATAAGTTTAAATTAATCGATGTTTATTTTTATGTCTTCTAATGACTCCCTCTCCTTCTGCCATATGGATACTTAATGCATCTGGTATACAGGTCGTTTCCAGTCCCCTTCACAAACTGCAGCAGGCATTGAAGGTTTGGAATCTCCTCTTCATCACTCAACTTTGCAGGCAGATTTCTCAATGCAAGAGGTTTTCCATACACAAATTTGACAGATTATTTTCCACATAAGCTCATGTAGACAAGAATATTGTAATTTTTCTCCAGAACTTACATATTTTAATCAAAATAGATGTAGTGGCTAACAATAGGTATATAGAAGATATTTGAGAAAGTAGATGTGCCTCATATTACAGCTTTGATCAGAGATTACAGCTTTGAATCTCACTCAGTAGGAAATTTATCCCTCTTCTTTTTTTTTTTTTTGTATTTTGCATTTCTAGAAATTTACTTTGCAGGATAATGTAGTAGGGAAGTAGTGTTGTATCGTACATCATAATTGTAGGCTTTTGATAGTGTGGATATGAGTAGAAAAAAATATGAGTAGAACATATTCTTTATGTAGATTGTGGAAAATCTGTCAAGGGCATAAGAAGAAGGACAATAGTGAAACTTCCAGGTGACTGAGATTTTAGGTGACATTTTCTCCAAAAAGCAAGTAAGAATGCTAATAGCTCACTTGAAGTATTAGCAGATAAATAGATGTGTAAAAATATGAGTTACCCCTTTGGAATCTCTGAATGGTACAAGTTTCTTTTAGTCAAGCTTCTTGGGATTGAATCATTATAATTGGCAATTAAAAATGAATTTGTTCAAATTTTGGATGCTTAAAATGATAAAGCCTTTGACCTACCAGTTATAAAAGCAAAGTTATCTTTCAAAGCAATTAATTGTATCTGCCTGGAATGGTTCAACTGAAGCCAGGATGCTCGTCCAAATGACTTTTTGGCATTATTTCTCACCCATAAATCTATAAATTTAATAATAGGAGGGAATAGTAACCAAAGGAATTGCCTATACTGTGTAGCATATTATTCATTATTGATATTTAACAATTTTACGTAAGTCAACACCACTATTTTAGGAAATTTACTGAATCTTCAAAGTTAATTATTGAGCAATTTCCGTGCAAGAAACCTTGAAGGAATCTTCAAAGAAAGGGAAGGTTTAAGTGGGAGGATCTAAAGACTGGGAATTATAATAATCAAATCTTGTGGTCAGCAAACATTAGCTGTTGCTGTGAGGTCTTTGTAAGATAAACATGGCTGAAACCCACATTGAATGAATAGCTGACATTAACAGAATTTCATAAAATACTCTACACAAACAGATTGGGTGGGAAGAGAAATCTTCCAAAATTAAATCAGTTCATCATTTCCAGAGAATATTCTTATAACCCCACCACCATCCAAATTCTGGAGGAGGTGAAGAAGGAAACATTGAAACTCTGATAAATCATCTTATAACCACCAAAATGTCATCTTTCTGGGCTTGGAATTAAGATTGGCTCATCCATCCAGGAATGTTCCTATGTCAGCTCTCAAAAGTAATAAAAAGGCTTGGAAAACCTTTAAGAATAAGCCATAAACCCAGATTTCACTAGTATATTCAGTACTTATGTAAGTTCTTTATAAAAAAATTTTTAAATCAAGAATGATCTAGGTATTTAGTTAACTAAAATATGAAATTCATATGCATGTGATTGTTTTAGCAAGTTAAATCCTGCCATATTAATAATTGTATGTGTATTTTTATATAGTTGAGCATATCCAAGTCTAGATTTTAAATCATTTTTATACACAAATACTGCATAAAATCAACTTCCTTTAAAATGAAAGAATGTGAACCTCTCTCAAATTTCATTTTAATAAAATCTTATTTATATAAATAATAGAAATATGGTCTGGCCTACATTATACTAAATATTTTCTACATTCTAGTGAGCATCTTCTGATGCTTACAGTCTTGGAATAATAAGTTGTTAGATGAAACATAAAGTCAATTCTCTTCCTCTTCCTACCTCCATATGAATATTTCACCATCCCCAAGGCAAATATTTTCTTTCAATTCTGTTATTTGTTTGATTTAAATATTTATATTAGCAATGTTTACATATGTTAAAAATGCAGTCACTACCTTGTCTCTTGCTACTACTATTTTCAAAAATAATTAAAAAATCGATGGATTTATCTCAACAAAGTAAATTTTTCTTTTCAATGGACACTATAAACAAAACCTACTACTACTTCAAAAATTGGTGAGCATATTTATAATATCTAAAACATGCAAGGATTAACAGATAAGACATAGAAGAAATTCCTGAATATTCATCAAGCCAAAAATAGGAAATATTATGAATAAAGGTATATGGATGATGATCAGGTTTGTCACATGAAGTAAAGTCAGAATGTATATGAAGATTAAATATACGCTCACACTCATTTTTAATGAAACATTTCACATTTATTGCCGATGTCATATATCTAAAACTTGGAGTCTTGAAATGATGATTGATTGATTGATTGATCGATTTTGCCTCATGTGATGACTAGCATGTGACTCACACAGCAACAGTTATCTTGGAGTCAGTCCAAGTGAGAAGATGCTTCTCTGACATCTCTGTTACCTCAGCTGGGCTGCCCTGAGCCGCCAAGCTGTCTTTACTAAATCCTTGACAAGGTGGCTTGGGAACTTCGGAAAGCAAAAGCAGAAGCCCAAAAAGACATAGCACCATTTCTTCCACAACTGATTGGCTAAAGCGAGGCACGAAGGCCGATTTAGAAAGTGAAAAAGTATCAGTTTCTTGATACTAGGTCAAGATTTTGTTTTTCTATTAACTACAACATCAGCTAAATGTTGGATTTGTGGTACTGTTTCTCACCCATAAAACTGATAAACACTTTAAATTTGAGAGTCAGGGATGTACTTGGTGATGCAGCGTCTGCCTGGCAAGCTCAAGTCCTTGAGCTCGGTTCCCAGCACCCAAAACAACAAAATATTAAAAATAAATAAAAGTAAACAACAATTCTTTCCAATCTTTAAAATCAGTGAGACTGCTTCTCACTGTGGAATTAATAAGTAGAATGGAGTTGATTTATATGCAATCTCTGGAAACTAAAAAATGAATATACTCAACCACAATAGAAATATTTTTAAAAACATGTTAAATATGAAAAAGGATAAAACTTGTATCATTAAAAAAACAAAAAAGTGAAACACATGAAAATGGGAAGAGGAACTTTTACAAGTTGTTTGAAGGAATGTAAATTAGTTAGATAATTATGGAAAACAGCATGGAGATTCCTCCAAAATTAAAAATGAACTACCGTGTGATCCAGCAATTCTAATACTGGATGTGTTGTGAAAGGAGATGAAATTGTTACACCAAAAAACATACTTTCATGTTTGCAGCATCATTGTTAACTACAGCTAAAATGCAAAATAAATTTTGTATCCCTGCTAGTGGATGAGAAAATATGGAAACTGTGGTGTATAGACATGATGGAATATTATAAAATAAAAATGAATGAAAATCTATCATTTGGAGAAATATTTTTGAAACTGGGGATCATTTTTTTAAATGAAATAAGTCTGATACATAAAGACAGATATTGTACATTGTAATTCATTTGTGAAATCTGAAAAGTTGATCTCACAGAAGCCTGGAGTTGAATAGTGAACACTATAGACTGGTTAATTCAGGAAAGTGGGCAAAAGCCAATAAAAGCCACCAAAACAGAGGACAGAATTACTTCTAGTTTTCCTATAGCAGGGTAGGGTATCTCTTAAATTATAATATATTTCAAAATGATTACAAGAGTATGAAATTCCTAACACATAAAAATGATTAAAGTTTGCTGCAATAGAAATGTTTTCACTCTTATTTGATTATTATATATTATTTGGAGACAGAAAGTTACCATACTGAGCCTCAGGAACATGTACAAATATTATGTCTCAAAATAAGCACTTTGAGTCCCTATAACTATATTAGCTAAAATACCACCTCTGAGTTTAAAGAAAACTTTTCTGAAACTTCATGCACAATTTAACAGTTGTATACAATCTGAATACCTTTTGTTCAAACATAAATTAGCTTTTTAAAGGGGATAACTTTTAAAGAAAATGAAAATAATGATTTGAAATGGAAAAAAATAACCACAAGACATATGACTTATACAGATTTTTAGAACCACTAAATCATACTTCCATTTGATTTTCTTAATGTGAATTTTGGTGATTTAATTCACTATCACTATGCCTGTCTCATCCTCAAGACTTGATTAGGAAATCTTTACACAATTAATTTAAAAAATGTTATTATTTATATAACATTATACAGATAAAATTACATTAAAATACCCATAGCATAATTTATGAAACATATATCATGTGATATATTATGGTAATATTACTTGTTTATAAACTTTATTATAATTTTTATATGCATACTTATTACTTTTGTGGCTTATAAACAAGTAACTGTTTCTTGTTTGCATATTCTCTTTTTAAGAGGAATGATATTATTTCTCGTTATCCTTTAATTTTCCACTATTTCTATTTGTTTTTCTGCCATGTCCCGTTTTCAAATATGTTATGTAACATTAACATACAAAGGATTTATATAAATTAATGTAAAATATATATTATAGGAATATGTTTAATGCTGTAAATATTAATCCATACCTAACTTCTTAAAACACATTTGTGTGCTTTGTGCTTACATTAACACTAGTATTTGGAGTTTAATATGTATGTTAATACTGCTGTTTTTATTTAATTCTTGTTTACTGCACTATCAAGTAATGTGCTGAAATAATAATCCCATGGCACTTGGGGTAGGAAAAGAACGTTTCTAGTTTCAGGGTCCACTAGATTTTCTAATCTTAGTCTACATCTTAAAATTATGCCAGTTTGTTTTATAGTTTGATGCTACCTATGTTTAAATGCTTTTGTTTATACTGAATTTTCTAATTTTCTTTCAATTTCTTGAATTAAATATTGTTATATTATAGAGACCTACTTTTACCCCAAGAATTGCACTCTGTTAAATAATGACATTGGTAATAAGTATACTACAAGTAATTGACCATATTCACTATATGCATGTTCATGTATGTAGAAAATTCCATCTAGAATGTACTTTTTTTTTTTTTGGTACCGGGGAGTGAACTCACAACCTCACACTTGCCAGGCAGGTGTTTATGCTGCTGAGCTAAATCCCTGGCCTGGAAAGTACTTTTTGATAAAATTATAATTATTTAAACATTTTGGAATTACTTAATACTTTAATAAATAAGCATCATATTAGTTGCTGTTGACTGAGAATATAGTATAACATTTTAAATATTATATATACTTTTTCTTAATGTAACAATTATATATTTTTCTTACATATTCATAATGCTGCCTTTACTTAAAGGGATGAAATAATGAACTAGGGTTTGTTTACAATTTTATGAGCTTCTGTTCAAACCCCCACAAAAAGATTCAACTTCATGTTAGTTAGGCTACTTAAGCCTATGTAACACTTGAATAATTATACACATTAGCAAATACATCAATTCAAGAAATTTTATAAATCTCAAGAAGCTAATGACAATTCCTTTACTAATCTCAGTAATCCACAAGGAGAAGTGAAACTGTGCTGACCCCACAGGTGCCAACTGACTCTCCCCAGTCATCTCCTATTTTTGTCACCCTTTTATTTGATATATACGCATAGGTAACTGGCTCTGTGACCTAGAATGTATCCTTAAAATTGTTTTCAAGAAATTAAACTATGTGATTTTAAGAAGAAAGGGGTTTCAGTTTCAAGTAGAAAATAGATTGTGTATTAATCCATAACCTCTTACATCCTAGCCTTCAGCTATTCTTGGTACAGCTGTTTTATTAGATGTTTCAAGAGTGGGAAAGGATCTCTGTCCAGTCATCCCAGTCATTTTCCTGACATTTTCCTCATAGAATAAGCCACGTGGTGAGATGGATGAGCTGCCACTTCTCCACAGAGGGAAGCCAGTGAGACACAGACACTTCTGCTGTAGATTCTGGCATGAGCTCTAGATTGGCATAAAACCCTTTAAAGTTTCTTTAAATAACACTGATTAAAGTTTCATTTTCTGTAGTGATGCCAACCTCTGCTCCTGATGAGAGAACTCTCATATAAAGGATTTGAATTGTGAATTCATTTTTGACTGTAGAAAAAGCTGTTTTTCCAGTCACACATTCTTTTTCTAAGTCACGACTGTCCTCAAACCTCAGCAGGCACAGTTAAGTTGGGTAACAATCAAAATCCTAAAGCAAATCTCTTTAAATAATAAAAATCAATTTTTCACAGTTATTCAAAAATGCATAATAATTTGGATTTTGTCTACTGGGAGGTTTTACTTTCGCAACAAGTTTTTTACCACTTGCTCAGTCTGCTCATTAGAAACCAGTATGCCTAACACTTAGGTGCACACAGTATTACCCTGATTCCTTTGTAGAGAAACACTTTGTCTTAGTGTCTTGCCTGAAGCAATTGTTTTCCATTCCTTTGGGAGACTGACTTCCTTTGTACTTCCTCTGGACTGAAATTATGCTTGAAAGCTTGATAATTTGATAAATCTTTTAATTGTGAGCTGTAAATTGTCAAGCTCCTTTTTAGTTTGGTGTTAATAATATTAGCTCTCACTGCAAAAAGCATCCTGAAATGATTAACCAGAAAGCATCTTTTAAAAGGTGGGACTATGGATTCTCTTTGTAGTGAAACCTTCTAGAAGCAGACATATAATGTAGACATTTTACTTTTATTAAATGAGGTGAAGAAAGCTGAAAGTCTTCCCCTTGCCTGGAAGAGATCAAGCAGTTCATTGCTTACCTGAGAAATTAGATTTGCATTTCTGTGCTGCTTATAGGTACTCCAATAAAATAGCCAAGCATCACTTTTTCTTTGCTTCCAGCAACAATGGACACAATAGAGATTTTTCTATGTTTTCTTTGTGTTAATATAGTAAGTTTCTTGTGCAGCTATAAAGGAAGTTGAAGATATTACCCTACTGTGAAAGTTTCACAATGCACAATAAGATGACACAGGTTTTTGTGGTATCCATCTGACAATAGATAAATTATGTTGTATAGTTTTTATGTCATGGAAACAGAAGCATGATGTTTGTCCAGTTTCTCAGGAAACAGGTTAAGAGGTCCTTAAAAATTCTGAAAGTGCACCAGAGAGGAGATAATGTGTGACTGGGGGTAAAATGAAAGCATTTCTTTCATGATAACTTGAACCTCTCGTGGACTAGAGTTTGTATCACAGAAACATTATACTTACTTTAAATGTATTTGATTTTCAGTGTTTAAGTTTGGGTGTTAATTCATTCAATTTTGGATGTTAATTCAACAATTAATGCTGTAAGAACAGAAATTAATTCTGTGAGCCTTCATACATTATTTTTACAATATCGTGTTTATAGGGGCAAATATGGTGAAATATGTATTTCTTTGCATCACATTATACTATTAATAGAACTTGATATGGTTTAAAATCCAGTTAGGCCAATTCATATTGTATCATTTTGGTTATTCATTGTACTTATGTTTTTCATGGTAGTTATAAATCAGGTAAAATAATCTATAGGAAAACAAAGGGTTTAGTAGTTTCTCATAGAATGTGAGTTCCTCTTGGGTCCACTAAATGCATAACACAAAAATTAATAGATCATTAACAATACCAGGTGAAAGTTGAAGGAGGTGACACATGCTGATAACTGCAGCCTTCTGAGAGGCTGAGACAAGAGAATGTAAATTCAAGCCTAACCTGGACAAATAGGAAAATCTCTATCTCAAAATAAATATATAAAGAAACAAACAAGAACAAAAACTGTTAGAGATGCAACTCAGTGCAAAGGTCCTGGTTTTGTTTTCAAGTATCATAAAGAAAAAAACCTAAGTATATCAGTTTTTAAGTAGTTGTGCAAGTAATCTTTTCATATCTGATAATCATTGACAATCTTCTGAAATATATAAAATGTATTCATGTATGCTGATTATTCTCAAATCCATTTCCTGTGTAGCAGAAAAAAATTTTTAATGCATATTATGTTTTCAGGAGCTTCATTTCTCTTGCATAATTATTTTTTGTATTGCCCTTGCCTACAATTTTAAATTTTCAAATTTTTTAATATTTCTGTAGCCATGTCCACTGCAACTATTTTTAGTGTTATTATTAATAGTATCACAAATTTCAGCAGTAGTTTTGCAATTCTCTATTCCAATATCTTCAAAGGCTATTCATGTTCTATTGAGCCCACCCAAAAGTCTTTCCCCTTTTAGGAATAATCTCTAAACTTGTAAGAATTAGTTTCAAATATTTCTGCACATTTACTTTACATTTTAGTCACAAACTATTTTCCTTCTCTAATGGAAGAATATCTATATTCTTTAGTTTAATCCAGACCTTTTTTGAGACAGGGTTTTGTTAGGCTTACGCCAGACTTTCTGTGTGCAGTGGTATCCACACTAAAAGCAACCTGCACCCTTCTCACCTTTCTGATGGACTCTTTACACACTCATAATCCAGGTTAGCTGAAATGTCTTGTCCTGATCCTAGGATAAGTGTGCTTTTTGTTCCCCTGAATTCCATGGCTAATATATTAACTTCCATTAGAGACAGGTCGTTTCTTATAAAAATATCCATATTTTGCCTCAGTTTAGTTTACATTTACAAATACATTACTCATTAGCGCCTTTAAAATGATATAGATAGGAGCTCTATTTCCATCTTCATTTTGACATGAGGTACCTAACATAATGAAATGAAAGTAATCATTTAATCCTTCTTTTGGATGAGAATACAATGAATTATTATTTCACAATAGTGTCACAACAATGGATTATTTTGAATATGGAAGAATAAAGAACAAGACAGAAAACCTGATGGTGTAGATGTCCCATGAGAACATGGAGAACCGGTGTTGGGGGAGGAGATGGTAAAGGAGAAGAAGCAGATTCTGAGCAACCCAACGTGAGCCCTCTGGAGGGAAATACAAAAACGCGTACATGATACAATTTCATGTGCTTGACTAATGGGAACCCTGTTGTTTTTCAGAAAAGTGACAGAGCAAATGAAAAAAGAAAAGGAGGACTCTGCTTCCAATTGCAAAGAATTGGCTTCATAAATTTTCCAGACTGTGATGTAATGGCACAGATTTGTTCACAGATTATAACATCACCCTTCTCAGAAGCATTTAGATCCCTCCCATGAACTTGTAAATGAAATTCAAACTTTGGAATTTATGGTTCAAGATCTATGATCTTTCACCTTTCAAAGTCTTGTTTGGATATTCCAATTCAGCTATTGAAAGCTCTAACCATTAAATTTCTTATGTTTTCCCAATGTGACCTTGTATTTCCAGTGTTACAGTCTTAATGTTCTTTGCTCTTAATATAATAAACATCAATGTGATCTCTATTCATTCCTTAAACCCTTTATATTTATGTACTGAAATGCTTCTCATGCTCTGAGTGGTAAGTATACTATCTATTAGCCCTTGATTCCCACATTTTAAATATTACATCTGAGATAAGATATGAGTTCTTCTTTGCACATTTGATCTGATTTTAATCATTTATAGAAATAACTGTTTTAATATTTAATGAATTATAAATTCATAAAGTCATAGAACACACATGTAAAATATTATACATTGAATGATTAAAAATATTCTGAAACTTCATACATGCATGATAGAGAGTAGCTTCATGAGTACACCAGAACAAAGTCAACAAAACACAATCTCTGACTTTTACATGACACAGAAATATAATTTAACTGAGAAGGTAATATGAAGTATTTTAAACTCAAATTTACAACAAAAGCAGCAATTGGTGAGTTTTACAGAGTGAGGAAATTTGACAAGTAAGAGGACAACAACAGCGTGGAAGAGAAAGCATCTTAATCAAACAAACTTTCAAACTGAGAAGGGTAAATATCTCAGCCTTTCCAATGTCTAGTTAATGCTTGTTCCAGAAAATTCTTTTTAGTGACAATAGGTAACTAAAGTTCTTTCTGGTTGTGTAACTTGCATTATCTGCAAAACAGTCATCGCTGAATTTCTCACACAAGAAAGCTTAATTCTCATATCCCTGGGCTTTCTGTGATTTGTCTGTCAAGCTGAGACATATATATACTCTAATTTATTGGAGTGCACTAATTTGAACTACAAAAATATTTTGATTTGAAACAACTAAAAGTTATCTCTTCTCTTGTACCCAGAAGACAGACTAGCATGTTTAGAAAATAACATTAAAAAAACAAATTAATTTTCAAAATGCAATTATAAAAAGTCACATAAGAACACACAAACTCAAGTAGGTATAATAATAGCAACAAGAGGATTTTTCTCTTAAAAAATTTCTCTTAAAAAATCTAATTTCTTCAAATAGGTCAGGTTTTATTTTCAGTATTCCAAATACATTGTCTACATTTTAACTATTACTTTTTATTTTAAAAGTTTTCATATCTACCCATTGTAAATGGGATGTGACTTGGTAGAATGTGAAAAAGTTATTGAACCCTTGACTACAATCTATTGCCTTAAATAGGAATTTGTTATTATAAAATTTATAAAATATAGACGGTGATAAAAGAAGAAATTAACCAAGATTGGAAAAATGTCAAGTCAATTTTTTTCTACATAATTCAATACACAAAATAAAAATCTGTATACTTTAAACTACATTGTTTTAACCTTTAACTTCTATGGAGAAAGAATAACATTCAAATTTTACATTATTATTTAAAAGATATAATCATACATAAGCCTGAAATGAATTTAATGAGATATTACATAAAGTAGAGAAAAAATGCACTGTATGACCTTGTCTCAACTAATAACTCACTGTACTTACTGGGGAGGTTTCAGTACCACCCTCGGTTTTGTATTATGGCTCATGAAACAGGGTAACTCAGCCCACATTATGGAATGTTCTCCAACAAAATCCCATCCATGTGCACTCTGCTGAAGTATTATAATTAACACTTGCTGGGAGCAAAATTACAGTGATAAATAGTTATATTTTTCTTGCTAGCAGCACCTGTGGGAATACAATAGAGATAAACACAATGAGAGAGGGAGTGAGACAGAGCACTCCTTCTTGCTAACATATCTGATAAAGCTGCACCAAAGATAGGCAACAAACTTAGTATGCAAGCAGTAACTCATTCCCATGAACCCAGAGCTCCCAGTTTGTCAGTGTCCAGAAGAAAAGAGTCCCTGGTATTCTTAGGAAATCAATGACAGTGTCATGTTAAATGTGTCTTCATGGGCTTTTACTAGTCAGTCTAAGAATCCTTTTATCCTGATTCCCCTGTTACTTTGCTATTTTCTCTACCAGTTTTTACTTTACTTTATCAGAACAGTGTGATCAAACAAATATTAGAACTGCCAGACACATTTAGATGGATTAGCTGGACAAACATAGAAAACAATACGGCCTGCAAACACGATGGAGGCTATGTCATAAAAAGTGCTTTTTAAAAGAAAAGAATATAGACAAAGTTTAAAAGTTTTATAAGAAGAAATATTTTGTCCATATTTTCCAGAGGCACTGTACTTAAAGAAAGGAATTTTTTCCCAAAGAGTAGTGTAATGCCTAATCACAGGAACACCTCAGCAAAGAACACTCGGTGATTACTACTGAACCTGTACAATAATCTCACTTTTCCTCACTGTGCCCCTTTACACAGTCAGTGTCCAGAAATCTCTTTAATTAAAGAGAACAGCCAATTGTGACCCATCTGGCTATGTAGACTAAGCCAGGGCTCCAGGTAAACCAACCTCCTAAAGAAACAAAAGCTTCAACCAAAGCAAAATAAGTAAGTGGCCAGATATATGGTTTTAGGAACATGGGTCCCTAAAATTCTCTACAAGTTGAAAAAATACTCTCACGTGGAATAAAGCACCAGCCTCCTGTGGAAAATTTTTGTGCAGTAAGGACAATCTGTGCATATTAATAAGGTAAAATTTGGATAGGCTTTTAATATAATTCCCCATTGTTATGAAGAGACAGAGAGAGTATGTGAGTGGGGTGTGTGCGTGTGTGAGCACGCAGGTGTGTGTCTGTGTGTGTGTGCTTTGTGAGAAGGGAGAGAAGCGAATGAAATAATATGAGCTATTCACTGGAGATTTTGTATGAAGCTAAAATAACAGTATTGAGTAAATTACCCAGTTGATAGAAGAAACCTGTCATGTATCTTAATATAATTGTTTAAGGAGGCTAAAAGTTTGGGAGATCATTAGGTCATGAGGGCAGTACATTCAGGAGCAAATGGCATTGTGCACCTAAAAAGAAAACCCAAGAGAGGCCTTTGTCCTTTTTCCCCTGCATGGAAGCAATGAGAATATACCCTCTCTACGTCAGAAAGCAGGTACTACCCCGGACACAGGATGCTGTCTCATCTTGATCTTGGACTTCTCAGTTTTAGAACTGTGAGACATAATCTATGGTTTTTTTTTTTTTAAAGAGAACCACTATAATACTTTGCTTTTGAAGCATGAATGGACTAGCAAAATAAAGTCATGTCCATAGTCATTTGGCCTAATAGAATGTGGAAAATTCTTCTGTGGTTTCCAGTATGCCAAGATAGAAGACCATTAGTTCTGAGACTGTGGAACAGCCAGCATTGTGGTTCATTTAGGCGGCAAAACTTGCCAAAAAAAAAAAATCAATGCTTTTTAGTACTGAGAGATTCTGAACACTAATCTTCACAGAAATGTAGAACTTTCCTGCAGGACTGAGGTCTATACCACCACTTTAAACAGCTGTTTGAATACTACCACCCTTACTAGTAAACGGTTACTGCTACCATCCCTTGGAGATGCACCTGCTGGAATGGTGTACTTGTTCTTGTACTTTAAGGAATTCTAATTTCTTTAATTTTCTCAAAGATGATAGTGGAGACAGTCAAAAGCATTGGAGGCTGAGGAAAGGAAGATGATATAAATCATTATCTAAGTCAGTGAGAGCATGTGTACAACAAGAAATTAATTTTTAATGATGTATAGCATTAGGAAATAATTTACAGCCCCTGGTCATGATTTTAAATTGTTTACATTTTTGGTGCATTTTTCTTTAGATACATCTAGCTGCATGGGTTCAGATGTGGAAAAAGATTAACCAGTGTTCCTAGTCATTCCCAAAATTTATCCTGAAGTATTTTCAATATAGAGGATACAACACAGAGACTAAAACATCATGACTGCAACTGTGCACCTAGAGTTTTTCTGAGCTTCTTTGTTACCCGAATAAACTCAAATCTCTTTCCCTCCCTTGCTCTCACTTCCATCTTACTCTCTTCCTCTTTTTCTCTTTCTTCACAAACCCTATCTAACCAAGCACTAATCACAATGTTAATCTGTTTCTTTGTTTTGTTGTCCCTCTCCTTCTATTAAATTGTTAATCTAAACCAGGAATATGTATCTTCTTCTAATATCAGCACCTTGTGTATTAAGCTTTATGTATGGACCTTTGGAGGACATGCAAATTACTTCTGAACTATGGCAAACAATGAGTATTTTGTTGTTAACAGAAATGTAACACTATCATTATCATTGGCTTTATTGCTATAATAAGATTACTGAAGATTTAAGACACAAGTCTGGGCAACAGAACAAGTTGAATTCATCTGAAATTTCCATTCAAAAACAGTGCACGATGTGAATTTTCTTTCTTTCAAAACTTCAATTTCTCCTACTGGTTACAACCAAACTATTTTCCAACAGTTTAGTTAATGAAGGCTTGCTTCTTTCTTCTATTCCAAGAGTAGATGAAGCTGGAAGTACACTTTGGCTCAGTTATCCATCATGATTCACTTAAGAGAAATTTAGAAACCAAATTCATCTAAATAATTGCCCATAATCTCTATTCGCTTTGGTATGTGGACATAGTCTATAAAATATTTGGGAAGGGATTATTTATTTCATTTTAAAGAAGCTGACTCCCAGGATAAATTTAATAAAAGTGATCTGTCATCACCATTGATTCATGGTAAGTGGCTATCTTGGATACTTCGCTCTTTGGTTAGACTAAAATTGTGTTGAACTTATGATTGTTACCTTCAGTAGTTTATCCATTGAAATAGCGCAGAAAGAGGAACTTCAGAATAAGATGGATGATTCAGGACCCGTAATGGCTTAAGCAAATATTTTTAAATATTTATATTAAATAAGGTGAAGGATGTATTTGGATCATATTTTCATGAGAAATATATCTAGAATAATTATTTTGAACTGTGAAACCAGTTTGTCTTATAACTCTTAAGTAGTTTAAATGATTACATTTCAAAAAATGTATGTGAAATCGATCACTTACCTCTTAAATTTTAATCCTGCATTTTATATAATTCTAGTTCATTTTAACTTATTAAATCAGTGAAGGGACTAAATAGCTCATTAGGTTTTACTGTACTGTTCTTGTTCATTTCCACCTGATTTCCACAGTAAGCAATAGGCATTAGGGTCCTAGTAGGATTAAAAATGATTGCAATCTACATGTTCCATAGCCTGAAGAAATCTTGTAAAATGCCAGACACTGGAAAGCACGAAAGACAGTTGAAGATCCTCTTTATTTTAAAATTCACTATCTTACTTCAAAAGAGGGGGGCTGAGAATGTTGACTCCTTGTGTAATCTCTTCACAAAGTTTAAGGGGCTAGGAAACAAAATGCAAACTTAAAATTACCAAAGGAACAAAATTATGGAAAGATGGTGGAGCTGGAATTGCCAAGTGCTTATAACCCTACATGCAAAATCTGTCTGGAACTATTTTGGAAATCCAGGCTTGCAGCTTCCAAAGGGGTGGCTTTATTAATAAATTATAGTTAATTTCAGGCAATTTCAATTTCTTCATTTGGCAGCAACCACATATTCTCCAAACCTCAGCACTGGCTCCATAGCAGGAACTCAGACATCTAACACATGGACTTTTTGAAGGACACTGATGAAAATCATAGTGTTGTGTTACTATGTTCTGATATCTGATTGCTTTGTTTATTTACAGATGTACAGATACAGACACAATCAGCCATTATGTTGGACACCTCTCATTTTTATAAGCCTCTGATCATCCAACTGAAATAGCTTCTAAGATTTTTAAAGGACTAGTTCTTAACAACTCTCTTTTATTTTTCTTTCCTCCCTCAAGAAGTTGGTATGAGATAATAGAACATTTAAAATTAACCACATATACATGGTAAATTAAAATGATCAATGACCAGGGAAAGGTCCAGACTCAGAAAAAAATGTAAGACCTAAGTTTTCACCAAAATAGAACTTCAGTACAAATATTTCCTATATCTGTATTTTAAAAAATAAACAAAACAACACCAACATCCAAAACAGACAAATGCTGGGAAGGCAGAAAAATTTGATTTTCAGAGCTTTGACAGCATGAGATTCAAATATCTAATTTTCAATAAAGTAAAATATCATCAGGTATACAAAAAAATAGGAAAATATGGTTCAACAAAAGGAAGAAAATACCTACAGAAACTGTCTCTGAAAGAGCTTGGTACCAATTTTACTAGATAAATAGTTTAAAATAACTATTGCAAAGATGCTTGCAGAACTGAAAAAGGAAGATACAGAGAAAAATCAAGAGATTTATGTATCATAAAAATATCAATAAAAACAAAAATCAAAAAGGAAACTGTGTAGCCAAAGAGTAAAATAATTTAAAAAGAAAATTCACTTGAAGTAGTCAAAGACAAATTCAAGTAGGCAAAAAGGAAGATCTGTCAATGTAAACAAAATCAAAATCAGTAAGTGAGTAGAGCCAAATAAAGATATTAAAGCAAAACCAAGAAGCCTAAGGCACTTGTGGAATACCATCAAGCTGACTAAAATATGAACAAAGGGAGTCTCAAAATGAGACGAGAGGAACAAGGAGAGACAATATCTTACAAATCGTGGTTGAAAATTTCCAAATTTCATTAAAGGTATGACTACTTACGGTAATCTCCCAATATATGCTAAGGTTACTTCTTAACAAACTCATTACAAATTATAATATTGGAATTTGAAAATGCATATAATATGTCTAATCAATTAAGCATTCTAAATTTGTAGTTCAGCACAGTATAGAATGCTGGCTGCTAACCCATGTTTGCGTGGCTGACTGGAAGTCACGGTTCACGGTCACTAGGTGACATCACAATAGGGTATCACATAGTGTGCTAGGAAAGTATCAAAATTCAATATATAATTTCTATTGCACAAGTATCCTTTTTAAAATTGATTTTTATTAGTATGTGTTTGAAGCACACAATAAATGCATTCATCGTGGGTACATTTATATATCACATTTTAATTTTGTGCCATTATAAATTTCACGCAGTCATAAATCGAACCATTACAAGTTAGGGTCCATCTGTATATCAAAGAAACTGTAAACTCAAAGAAGCTTAAAAAGCAAGATATACTATGGTCACATTGTGGAAAAACCAAACCCAGAAAATATTTGTAAAAAAGCAAGAGAGGTAAGACATCACATGAAAAAGATCCTAAGTAGAAATCTCAGTAGATATTTAATCATGAACTTTTGGGGCCAGACAGAACACAGTGACAGATTTCAAGGGATAAAATGTAACAATAAAAGATAGATAAGACTATAAATGCATAATTATATATCTAGCAAATCTGTTCTTTAAAAGTTAACGAAAAATATAAAATGCATCAGAATCAAAAGCTAAAGAGGTGTGTTACTGTTAGTGATATAACACAAAAAGTACTAACATATGTCCTATGAATTGAAATAAACAGACATTAAGATAGCAACTTAAAGTTGCATTTAAAAGTGTGAAATGCTTTGAATACATTAATAACAATTAATAATAGGGTATTTTTGTAATTTTGGTTTGTAACTCCACATTTTTACATAACTTAAGAAACACATGCATTTGTGACAATAACTATTTTATGCTCTTGGACGTATAAAGAACAAATGTTTCATTTTTATGTTATTAGTAACAAAAAGATAGGGATGCAGATGAAAAGAGTAGTGTTTATATATGTCATTGAAGTTGAGGTGATCAAATTGGAGTGTTACAGTTTTCCTTTAAGGAAATACCATCATAACCACAAAAAAAAGGGTTGTAGATTGTAAATTGAAGGAAATGAATAAAAAATGCCAGTACAACACAGAAGCAAACAACAACAACAACAGCAACAACAACAAAAAACAGTGATGCGGGACTGAGGAGAGAGTATAAATCATGGAGTGAATAGTCCTTTGCTCCTTATCAGAAGCTATTTTGTATATAATAAGTTAAACTTTCCACATTGAAAATCAGAGAAAGGCAAAATGAAACTGAAAAAATCCCTTAAATGTATACTATATACAATATATTCACTTTCTTTCTAAGCCATGCATAAAGGAAATGGATTGAAAAACATTTTCCATGCAAATAATAAGAATAGTGGAGGCAATGTTAATGCCAGATGAAAAGGCTTCAAATAAAAAGATGAGACAAAAGACATTATATATTAAAAGAAGTTCATGAAAGCAAGCAGATATAACAATTATAAATATTTATATGCCAATAACAGATTAGGAAATTACATGCAGGAATATTAAAGGATAAATACACATTACTAGAGTGTTAATGTGAGTAGTCAATGTTATGCTGTAAATAATAAACAATAATGACTAATTAAGCTGAAATTAAACACAAAGATAGAGGAGTTAAGCAATATGACAAAGCAAAAGCTCCAATAAACATTTAGCAAGGATTACATCTGAGAATAAGGAACACATTTCTGGTAAGCATGTGTGAGGCATTCGCCAGGAGAGATCATTTGTTAGGTGACAGAGTTAATTCTGCACAGATTTTAAAACACAGATATTATGCACAATATCTTCTCTAAAGGGAATGCTGGAAAATTAAAAAATTATTAACATTTAATACACATTATTAAATCATCAATAATACATTAAAGGCTCAAAAAAGAAAAAATCACACAAAACTAGAAATTACTTAAAAACATATGAAAATAAAACTGCAACACTTCAAAATGTAATGTATTGAAGCAATGCTAAGTTTTTACACCCATAAATATTTTCTCAAAATATTTTAAATTAGAAACATATCATTAAAATGTAAAATATTAGAAAAAAATGAATCCAAACCGGCAGAAGGAAGGCAATATTACCTACAAAACTGAGATAAATAAAATATAAAATAGAAAAAAAAATTATGCTCACAAAGACCATCAGATTTGTCAAACTTTGACCAAGATTGACCAAGATTAAAAGAGAAGACTCCAATTAACACAATCAGAGATTAGTGTGCGAAGATTATTGCTGATTCCACAGAAATACAAAGGATTATAAGAGGAAAGTGTGTACACCAACAAGATGGAAAACCTGGATGAAATGGAAAAATTCCTGGAAAAAAACTAATTTTAATAGTAATTCACAAAGAAATGTAAAAGTTAAATAGAATTATAGTAGTAAGAATAAACATAAATAAATAAAATTTTAACCTTACACCCAAGAAAAGCCATGGCACTGATGGCTTCATCGTAATTTCTACCACATGATGAAAGAACTAAAATTAATTCTTTGTATACTTTCCCCCAAAATTAAACACAGGAAAGATTTTTTAACGCATTGTATAAAGCCGACATTACACTGATAGCAAAACTTAAAATGACTCTACATTAAGAGAAAATGAAAGAACAGTAGCTCTTTGAACATTGATTTTAAAATGTCCAGGAATATACCAATAAAAAGAGTTGAAAAAGAATGCACAACTGCTTCAATATATGAAAAATTAACATAATATACCACATTAGCAAATCAAAGGTGAAATGTATTTTTAAAACATGGTTGTTTCAGTTGATAAAAATAATATTTGAAAAATTTAGACCCCATTCTGTATATAAACACTAAACAACCTACAAATAAAATTACTTTGATATAATTAAGTCTGTGTACAAAATGTACAGCAAGCATATAAGCTCAGTGGTAGAAGACTGAAATAGTGTTTTTTAGGTTAGGAAAAAGCAAGGATGCCTACTTTTACTATTTCTTTTCAGAATCGTATTTGACATTCTAGCAACAGTAAAGCAAGAAAAAATATAGCACTCATCCACATTGCAAAGGAAAAGTAGTATTTTCTTTGTTTACATATTATATGATTTTTTCATAGAAGACCCTAAAGATAAACACACACACACACACACACACACACATATTGATAATCTCAAGCAGACTATGGTGGTGCATGCCTGTTAATCCCAGGACTATAGGAAATTGAGACAGAAAGATTGCAATTTCCAGCCCATATTGACCACATTAGAGATGTAACAACACCTTGTCTCAAAACATAATCACCCATACATACATACATAAATACATACATGCATACATGGACTAGGGATTTAGTTGACTGGTGAAGAGTTAAATTGTCTCTCACACCACCAAAAAAACAAATCTCATAGATTTATCAAAATAGCAGGATACAAATTAAATAGACCAAAATCATCTACATTTTGTAAATTAATAATTAATGATTTGAAAAGAAAATTAAGAAAATAATTCTATTTATGACACAAATATGTAGTAATTGATTAAAAATATGTAGTAATTGATTAAAAATTCTTATATTATGAAAATTACAAAACATGGCTAGAACAAATTGAAGAAGACAATGCCAAGACATGTTTCTGCAGGAATTCAAAGACTTAATACTGTAAAACACCATTACTAGCAAAACCGACCTACAGATTTAATGAAATATATTTTGAAATCTCAAAATAATTTTTTTCTTGCAGAAATATAGAAATCCTTTTCAAACTTTATAGAGAATTTCAGGGGATTCTGAATAGCCAAAACATCTAGAAAAAGTAGGCTAACGCTGGAGCATTCCCAATTTCTGGTTTCAAAACAAATTATAAAAGTACAGAAATATCTTCAATGTGCTAATAGCATAAAGGTAGATATACATTTGGAATGTAATAGAGATCTCCCAAATAAACCCCTACATATGAGTGTATGTGAATTTTGACCAAGGGACCAACAACATTCACTGGAGAAATGTACATCCTTTCAGTGCTGGAAAAACTGCATCCACGTGGAAAGACACTTGAACTCTTGTCTAATGGTATGCACAAAATTTAACTCAGAATATTTCAAAGATCTAAGAGTAATATGTAAAGCTATAAAACTTTTAAAGTAAACAGGGAAAAATCTTTGTGGCCCTGAATGTATCTATCGAATTTTGTATATGTCACCAAAGGCACAGGCAGCAAAGGAAAATAGGAAACAAAAAGGACAGCATGCAGATTTTTAAAATTAGTACACATCAAAAGATAACATAAAGTAAAGTAGAAGCTCACAGAATGAGATAAAAGACTTGGGAATCATACATTAAATAGAGAATTAAAATTCTCAATTATATAGAGGATTATAAAATGCAACAACAAAAATGATTTTAAAATGGCTCATGAATTTTAATAATCACTTCTCTAAAGATATACACACTTCTAATTAGGATAATTAAAGTTGCTTTCCAGTACTAATTATTGTGGAAACTACAATTTGAAAAACTCACACTTTAGAAATACTAATCCTTAAGAAAAAACAAGAAGGAAGGAAATATGGAAAGATGAAGGTAGAGAAGGGAGAAAAGGAAAAAAGGAATGTAGGAAGGAAGAAAACAGAGGGGAACCAAAACCAGAAAATAATAGCTAGTAAATTGTTTGTGGAGAAATTGAAACTCTTGTGCACTATTGCTGAGAGTATAAAATGATGGCCCTGTATGGAAAACTGTATAACAGCTGCTCAAAAAATTAAACACAGAATCACTTATGGTGCAGCAGTTTCACATCTGAGTGTGCACCCAAAGCACTGAAACCCAGGTGTGAAAATGACACTTGTACACATGATGGTGCAGCTGTACTCCTAATAGCTGTACGGTGGTAGGAGCTTAATTATTCAGCAGTGGGTGAATGGATAAGAAATACTGTGTGGTTGGAACAGATATTTTTCAAATAACATATACTAGTGCCCAAATATGGGATTAAAGATGCTTGAAATCACTAAGTATTGAACGCAGTTCAAAGCAATGCAAGGGCTGCAGACGTAGCTCAGTGTCAAACGAACGTAAAACCGGACATGGTGTCACATACTTGTAATCAGTACACAGGAGACTGAGGCAGGAGGGTCGCCAAGAGTAAGAGACCATCTTGGGCTACACAGTGAGTTCAAAGCCACCCTAAACTACAAAGTGAGACCCTGTCTCAAAAACAGAAAAAAGAAAAAAGAGAAAGAAAAGAAGAAAATGTAATAAAATTTTATTCCAATTAAAATGAATTTAGATGATTTCTGTTATCAAAAAGAAAAAAATTACAAATGCTAGTGCGGATGTGGGAAAAGGGCAACTCTTGCTACCGTACATGGGGTTGTAAATTAGTACAACCACTACAGAAAACAATATGAACTTTTCTCAAAAAAATTAAAAAGAATTTCCATATGATCTAGCTACTCAAATCCTTGGTGTGAACTCAAAGGAAATGCAACTGATATATCAAAGACATACCTACACTCCCACACCTTCTGAAGCACTATTAGCAATAGCCAAGATTTGGAGTCAACCAAGCTACACTTACTCACAGGGTAGGTGCGGGACATTTGGTACATACACACGACGCTATTTAGCCATAAAAAATGAAATCCTATCATTTGTGGCATGTGGATGAAACTGAAGGACATTGATATTACATGAAATAAGCCTGCCACAGAAATATAAATATCTCCTGTTCCTCCCTACAGACTGAAGGAAAAAAATTATTTTACAAAAGTGGAGAGTAAATATTATAGGGTAGGAAGACGAAGGAGAGAAAGGACGGGGAGCTGTATAACAAATTCCAAAATACAGTTACATGAAAAAATAATTGCTAGTACTGTACAACATAGTAGGATCTCTATAGTTTATAACCATGTATTATATATTTTATAAAAAACTAGAAGAGCAGATTTGAAAGTTTCTCAATTCGAAGAAATGATAAACATTTAATGAGATGGGAATAATTTACCGATGTGCAGCATGTAAATGAATCATTTTTCTTTCCTTTTTGAGTCAGGGTCTCATTATGCAGTTCAGGCTGGCCATGTGCTCACTTTGTAGCCCAGGCTGGTCTCAAATTTGCAATGATCCCCTGCTTCAGCCTCTCCAGTGCTTGGATTACAGATGTGAGCCACCACACCCAGCTGTGAATCAAATATTATACCTCAAAATTTTAAACAATTAATATCATATTGAATGAAAAGTGTGGTACATATATAATGCAATGTTAATATGCTATTTAGAAAAGGAAACTCTCAACATGCTTCAATGTGTGAACCTTGAGGATGAAATATTAAGTGAAATAAATTGTTAAAAACAAATGACATTTCCACTTATAAGAGATATTTAAAGTAGTGTTGATCCCAGAGAACAGGTAGATTGGTGACTGCCGAAGAATGACAGAGGAGAAAATGAGGAGTTCAAGGATAGAGTTTCAGTTTGGGAAATGAGTTCCAGAGATGAAATGGAGTAATAATTTGAACATAATAACACTAATGTGTACACTTGAATACACATAGAAATTTTCTATGGGTTTTTCACCATTATAAACAAAAGTAGAAGAAACATGTCCCTTTCAGTCATTGTTCTTTTATATATGATTCATTTTTCACATTAATGACATTTTGATATTTGTGATTGCTACATATGGTAACACACCCATAATTCCAGCACTTGGGAGGATGAGGCAGGAAGTTTGCTACAAATTTGAGATCAGCCTGCACTTAATAATGAGTCCAAGACCAGCCAGCACTAGACAGTGAAATCCTGTCTCAAAGAAAAAAAAGCAATTAGTTAATACTTGAGATAATTCACATATACTTCTATTGCATAGAAAGTATCTCTCTTCATGTTTTGTCTCCTATATCTCAACAGTCAATAATAAATTAACAGAAATGCAAAATTCTTAATTGTTTTCATTGGCAATGTATCAGAAGTTTATGCATATATAGTTTAATAATGATATTGTCATTGTCTATAAAATGCAAGATTATTTAATAACATCAGATCCCTCTTCCATAGTAAAAAATTATACTGGGTAAAAAAGTATATAAATTCTATGACAAATTAAAAACATAGAAATTTATATCATGTTTTCAGATCATATCAGCCTTAAAAAGAAATTCTGACTTGTGCTATTACATGCAGTACTGGCATACTAGTCCTCACACATCTTATTTGCAGTTACTTAAATCCATTTTACAGATTTTAACAATTAACTTGTTGGAGGGATGTACTCTTAGAGATATATTCTATTAAAAATTCATTACTTTGTTAACTTGCCCAAAAGGCAAATCACTTTCCATTTACCTATCTATATATTCATCTCTTTTGAAATACTGACTGTCTTGAGTTTTCTAAAACAGCTTCCTTTTTTTCTTTCTTTTGCCTCAATGAGCCTTTCTTTAGATAAACACAGTCACTGTTTCCATTTATTAATCTCTGTTTATCATCTCAGGGAACTCTTCCCTAATTAACATTTGAAAAATAATTCTCTTATACCAAATCACTCCCAAGTCATTGTTCCTATAAGCTCCTTGATATTTCTGATTAATTAAAAATAGTTTATATGAATCCATAAAAATATGCTTAATTACTTATAAACTGTTTTTCAATTAGACCAGAGCTCTTTGAATGCAGGAACTTTGTTCCATGTACCTCTTGTCTCCTGCAGTGTGAATGGGGGCTTAAGAATGGTTTTTTTGGATAAACTGCAAGACACAGAAACACTAACATGACAGGTCATCTTTGCCAGTAGTAAATATGTCAGAGAAAAGTGCACTTCCTGACTACCAGGAATCTGAACCTTTTTTTATATGTAAAATTTTATTAAAACGTATTCAGTAGAAAACAGTAATTCAAGTGAAAGGAATTTCTTTCAGAAATGTGAAAGAGCTGAATTAGATGGTTGCAGTGTTGGTGACTGACAACGTTACAGATGGAACCTTTGCATAAGACAGTGAATGAAACAGAACCAACTGCAATAAGCTAGTTCATTTGCAGTTTGCTGTTTTCATAAAACATAGCTGTCAATCAACTGAAACCAGCTGCTCGATTTTCAGAAGCTATGGCTGAAATTCTTTACTGAAAAGGATAATAAACTCAAGACAAAAATACATGTGAGCCTATAATTCAGAATCACACTCACAAACTTTTATTAAATGAGTGGCGAATAAATTATTTTTCCATTTTACTTCTCAATTTGTCCAAGAAGTGAATATCCTTCAGGATTTAGAGAAGTAAAAAGAAAAGAAATTTTTTGTGAACCTTTCATATTCTATTCCTCAGATGTGGATATTTGTAAAGTAATTTCAAGGAGATTTTTCTTTCAAATTAAAAATACAAGTTTAATAAGAAAAACACATGTCAGTATTATTCACCATTTAAGTCAATTCATGTCTATAATTGTAAAGTACATAATTAATAGGCCCTTAGAATGCAATAGCAATTTGTTAGTCTTCTCATGGCTCCTTAATTATGTGCCCACCACTTTTAGTGTTCTTTTACTACAGATTTGTTTTATTATATCCTAGATTCCTCAGGGATTTAGGATTTTCAAAATAATTTTCTATGAAGAATTATTGTACTTAAAACAGCTCCTTTGTGCGACTTATAAAATTTTGGGCAATTTTGTAAGCAATGTTTGATCATAGCTTTAACTCTAAGAGTGTCCCATATAAGCTGACTTTTCTTATCCACAGTTGTCTGAATAAAAATTATAGTGTCAGGTCTGTGCTTTACTCTTTATTTATATGTTGTAATAAATACATCTGGAAAATGCATTCATATCCAAAAGAAGCTTAATTCTTTACCCCAGACTTGGATTAGCTATACATTAGCCAATTTCTCTGCCTTAGATCAGTCCTTACTATCAGAAGACACCATATTTAGTAGCACTAATGGGACAAGCAGATTTGCATTTTTCTTAAACTAAATCACTCTGTACTGTTGATGGTTCATGATCTAAAACTGGACAAATTATGTTCATTTCCATTGGTTGGGTGCAGATTCCCTGTCTGGCTAGATTCTATTTTAGAAACGGCTTAGTTTTAGGAGTGCTGTAAACAGCTGTACTGAAGTAAGTCTGAACTGTTCCACAAGATTTGTTGATATGAAAGGGGAATGCAAAGGTGGGCTTTGAACTGGTGTATTTCTGCTATTAATTTACCACCTACAGTGTGACAAAATAATTGGGATGCAAAATAAATCATGCCATTCTTACTCTCGAAAGGTAAAATACAAATGGAAATATAGAAATAAAAGCAGTAAATAAGAATAATTCAGGATAGGCATGCAAACATAAATAGGTATTTCATAGAATGTTCCATTAATATGAGATGAAATGTAATGCTTATATGATACTATATAAATAATCCTTACAGAGGGAAATATATGAAAATTCAAATATTAAATATAATTTTTAAAGGTATAAATATAAAAAAGTACATAGAAAATTTGTCAACTAGGAAATTCTCCTATCAGTTCTGTTGTTCATTCATCAATACTCAGAAATTCTGAGTAATAAAAAAGCCTGGATAGTAATTGGAATCTACTCCAGTGAGTCATAGCTATTGCAGATGAGTTCACTGTCCCTCAGAGGTTAGTTTCCTAGAGTAACCTGCCAGTTTGTTAAATATATTTCAGAACATATGCGCTCAAGTTAGAGGAACATCATGCTTTGGAGTCTCCTCATCAGAACTTTCTAAGCACTCCTTCCAGGATTGGAATCAGGAGAATAAGACATTTCAGAAACCAATGAGATTTGTTCTCAGTTTTTCCTCATGACCCTCACCAACCTTCTCTCACAGTACTGAGTTCAAAATGAGAGCTACAGAATTCAAGGGCTTATTCATATGCAATCATCCCACAGGTCCACAAATTCTTCCATGAATCACATGAATTAAGACTACCCTATAGAAGTGGCGCACTGATTTAAGGAGACATGTCAGACACTGGACAAATATAAACCTCCGGGTTATTCAAAGCCTTCGTAGGTGTAACTTCAAGAAATCAAAAGCTCTCAGTCCTTTGTTGAGTCTCACTTCCTTATGTTCCATCCTCTTTTTTTTTTCCCTTTGAATACAAAACAATCTTTTTTTTATTTTAAAGAGAATAAAACAAAAGAGGGCAGAACAGAGCAGATCAGAACAGGACAACATAGGCAACACAGTATTTTACATTAAAACAACCGGACATTAACAGTAGCTATCACAATATTTCTTTCTCTGCTATAGTTGAGCATAGGTTCAAATACAATAATCTCAAACACAACAAAATAGTATAAAACCATTCAAAGAGTGAAAGAATTAGAGGGCATTCTGAACTGAATAACAGAGAATGATCAATGGGTACTATAATATCTCATTTTCAATAAAAAATTTTGTTTATACTATCACAAATATTCAAATCCCAGTAAGACACAATGTGATAGATAGAACCAATGGTAGTAGAGGAATAGAAGCATGGTAGGACTTCTAAGAAGGATGATATTAAATCAGCAATAGCTGTCATAATGTTTTATTTTCTTCAGAACAGCTGTTCATACCATCACACATGATATAATAAAAAAAAA